>CM035419.1:15000-180281 GCA_020310875.1 Ceratopteris richardii
AGCCATCTCCTACCAGGATTATGTTACATTCTTCCTCAATGATCGACCAAGGGGGGAAGAATGTAACATAATCCTGGTAGGAGATGGCTGAACCACACCCTAAGAGAGAGGATTAGGAAGTAATCCTCAACCATGGCTTTTGGGGCAAGTGGTTAGCCCATCACATTCCTAACCAAGAGGTTGTGAGTTCAATTCCTTACATTCCTCAATGATCGACCAAGGGGGGAAGAATGTAACATAAACCCTAAACCCTAAACCCTAAACCCTAAACCCTTAACCCCTAACCCCTAAACCCTAAACCCTAAACCCTAAACCCTAAACCCTAAACCCTAAACCCTAAACCCTAAACCCTAAACCCTAAACCCTAAACCCTAAACCCTAAACACCCTTCCTCTTTCTTCATACAAAAAACTTTCCAAGAAACCTTAGGTATGTTACTCCCCTGACAGTCACCACTCCATAAAAATCTTCTAGCTAGAGCAATCACCTACTGAAGCTCTTTTTTAGAAGGAATCCAACACAAAAGAGAATAAATCATGGAAGGGATTATGGAACGACTCAAAAGAAAAACTCTGTGAGATATACTTTGCAGCAAACAAATCGACCTGGAAATTTTAGTTCTAAATCCACTAACAAGCCAATCTCACCTTTGAGTGAAGGATACCTGAAAGCCCATGGGAATTCCAAGTAATCTAAAAATCACATGATCTTGGATAAGGTCACAAAACAAATCAACAATAAACTGGGGGATGTATCCAATAGAATATTTGAATGATGTTTTCTTGTGGTTAATCAAAGAGCCATTGGAAAAACCAAACAAATCAAGACATTTTAAGAAATTAGAAGCATATTCATCCTTAGATCTAGTAACCATGTTATGATCATCTGCAAACATCTGGAGGCTTAGCTGGATAGGAGTATTAGAGATATCAATGCCCTTGATTTGGTCATTAAGCATATTGTCTTTGATAAGACATCCAAGGGCACCAAGTGTCCTATAAGAAGAGATGACATGCCTCTAAGACCCATGATCTGCGCAAGAGCCTTTTGTAAATGGGGCATTGACTTCATAGGACCTATAAATCCTCCTGCAAAAGGATCACATGCTGAGTACATTATTGTGGCCACAAACTATCTAACAAAACGTGTAGAAGCAGAAGCGACAAGGAAAAATGATGCGCAAACCATAATTAAATTTCTCTTCAAAAATATATTTACTCACTTTGGATTGCCAATAGAGATAGTGAGTGATAGGGGAACACACTTCATCAATGAAGTGATAGAATCACTGATCAATGAATTCCTTATGATTCACAAAAGATCAATCCCCTACCATCCCCAAGCCAATGGCCAAGCTGAAAGTTCCAATAAAGTATTGTGCATGATGTTGACCAAAATAGTCAACAACGGAAAGTTAGATTGGGACAAACAATTGCATCATGCAATTTGGGCCTTTTGAGTATCTTACAAAACTACCATTGGGACTACTCCATTTAATCTGGTATACAGACAAAATGCAATCTTACCAATTGATTTTTTAGTCCCTACCCTACATGTAGCACAACAAAAGGATTGGACAGGTCATGAACTATCCAAACAATTAGACCAAATTGAACAATTGCATGAAACATGATTACAAGTTGTGGCAGGAATTTATGTAGCTAAAAGGAGGAGAAAAGCCTATTATGATGCACATATTAAAGATAAGGGCTTAAAAGAAGTTGATTTGGTATTAGTGTACACATCGAAACAACATGCAAAGAAATTAGAATAGCGAGGATATGGACCACTGTTGATAAATCGAATCTCAACCAGCAGAGCAGTAAACTTAGACACAATATACAGAGAGGTACTTCCCAACTGCATTAGTGGTTGTAGAGTTGAAAGATATATGCAACCACTAACGGAAAGAATATTAGCATGACTCATGGGAGCACAAAATCGAAAGAAAGAAGAAGAAAGGATTAGAGAAGAAGCTTGAATGGAAGCTCTGGAGTGAATCAGGAAGCGAAAAGAGTGGATGAGGCAAAGAGACAAACGATATGTACAAGGAAAGGAACCCATACCAACAAACTGTCAAGTAGGTAATACAGAGAATGCAAATAATAGAATTTCCCAACCATAATTAAACCTAGGAATCAGAACTATGGAGTATCAATTAGTGGACACATTGATTGACATAAGAGTGGCACTAAGTTGCATGCAAGTTTTGTTAGCCACTCACCTCAAAACAACTATGAGTCCAAATACAGAGCACATATGATAGGAATCGATGGACAAATCATCGAGTGTATAGGAGAACTCTCCATGTACCTACATCTAGGAAATTCCACTATGGGGCAAAGATTCTTGGTATGCAAGGATGAAGACCTTATCAAAGATGTTATCCTAGGACAAGACTAGATTTTTGAAAATGAAGTCAGCATACACCTCGCACAGGGATACATATCAGCCAAAGTAGGGCACAATGAAGTCTTCAGTCTTTTGGAAGCTAGATCATCTCAAATCATTAACACAATCTCACCGAGGAAAGTAGGCCTAAGGGAGATTAGAGAAGAAGGTTCAGGCAAGGATGTGTCTCATAAGTATCCTAAGCTAGACTTGCATGCAAGTAGTGAGGTTTTGCATGATTCCGTAACCAATTCGTCCATAGAACATGAACTCGAGAGAAAAATTAAGGACACTTCTTCTCAGCCCACAAACGCTATAAGGAAAAAACCGACATGGATATCAATTGCTAGAATAGCACCTCGAACAAACACGCGAGTACAATGGGTATGCAAGGGTAAAATACCTTAGCATGCAAGTACTCCACAAGAACAGACAGACCCTTCACTTGAAAAGCAAAAAAACAACCATTGTTGGAAAACTGAATGGGATAAACCAAGAGTTCTTCACATATGGCTTCCCAAATCATTGGTGGAGGCTCAAAAATCGCAGTAACATATATGGATTCTGAAAGTGGTCCAAAGCACAACGACTCAAGAGATAGAAAAACTCAAGGAAATATCATACTAGCATAATCATGCAAAGGAAATATCATAATAGAAAAGGAAACTACAAAGAATCAAAGGAAACTCCAAGAAATCACCACTCAAAAATCCCAATCCAAAAATAGAAAAGGGTCAAAGACTACATTCAAGAGTAAAGGAAGGGGAATGTGATAGAAGCAAATGCCTGAAGAACAAAATATAACAAGGTTAATTTGGAGACCCAAAAAGCGACAAGGAATTGACCAAGAGGATCAAAGAGATGCTTCTTGCACTCATAAAATATCAATTGCATCATAATAGCATCACATTCTCATTGCATACTAGCCCTCCAATTTTCTAGATTTTGTGCTTCATCAAAAGAAACAAGCTCATTCTCATTGCAAAGACTAGAGGCAGCCATTACATAACAATCTGATGTGAAAGAAGTACTATGAGATCATGAACGAGTACAATATGACAGAGATGCATCTAATTTGCTATATCTCAAAGTTTGCACTAGCCATTTAGGCATAGTTTTTGCCTCTTCTATATCAACCCTATCATCAAAAAGTGCATCATGAAAATTTTGCATAAAAAAAGGAATGATCTGCATCATCATGTGGAACCCATAAAGGTTTAGAAGTCACCTCCTTTTAACCAACACTTGACTATCCACCTGTAAAAAGAGGTAACAAAGTGTCATACACAACTCTAGAGTTAACTAAAGTCTCCTTGGTACATGAAAGTAATGGATAAATTGCATGTTCCACAAAAAACATCACAGATAACTAGAATGCATGTAATCTATGCATGATATAGAGGATAGCCTTTGCTTTTAGGATTATATCCAACAAAAATACATTTAACTCCTTTAGCATCCAATTTGCTGCATTGTTGTTCAAGCACTGATGCATATGATAGACAACCAAAGACACATAGATGAACAATAGATGGCTTGCGACCATCCCAAGCCTCATATGGAGTGATTGATTGTAGTGCTTTGGTGGGATACCTATTAAGTACATATGTTGTACACATGACAACCTCAAGCCAGAAGTTATGTGGTAAAGCCTGTATTCTATTGGAGCAGTTCTATGACAAGCCTAAGTATTGGCTTGAGTCCCACAAAGTCATAGAAGAAGCTTTAAAATGAAGACAATGTAAAGTTCATTTGTGAACTACCTCTTGTAACTTTTGAAGAGTTTACTTAATGTAAAAGTGAAAGAATCTTAAGTGGTTGAGTCCACTTGATCAAAAAGGGAAAGAGGAGCCACGAATTTGTGATTTGTGGTAGATAGAGAATCAAATCAATCACTGATTGATTGGAGAGTGATTGAGGGAAGTTAGCCTCCCAAACTCAACTATAAATAGATGGCAGTTTTAGTCATGGTTAGAGAGACCTATGTGAAGACCTCCAAGAGCTGAGCTTTATGCCATATCAAGGTGTGATTACAAGTCACACATATGTATCAGTAAGTCCATTGTATTGTACAATCAATATACTTTCATTTTCATGATCATTTGAGTTCATATTTCCATGTTCTTGTGAAGTGTACTACTCACTGCCATATCTCTCAGTTTTCTCAGTCAGATTGCAGAGATGGTTTCCTTGAGCTTGGTGCATCATCTTCAGTGATTTAACTTGGTAAAGTTAGCTCTATAAGTCTACTATATGCTCACCAATTTTCATTTCATTTGGATGTTGCAATTTTCAGTTATGTTTAGTTGAAGTCAACACTATCTGTTCATTTTCACTTCTCTGTCAGGTACCCGACTTTTGTACTCATCTTGTCAGAGCTGTTTCTCAATGTGTACTTACCAAAATTCAATGCTTTAAAGCTTATTGGATTGAGCATACTGTCTAGTATAATAATACAAACTTGCATAATCATTGGATTCTTAAATCTGGAATTATGTTCATTTTTCTGCTCACTAGTCTCAAACTATAGAAGCCCATGAAAATCGGGATGATGTCATCACTTGTTAAACATCATTCTCAGTGTGTGGCTCATTATTTTTTATGAGATTACTCTTGAAAGTTAGGTCTTTAAGTTAAATAGACTTCCCCAAGAGGAATTAAGCTAATTGCTGCTGTGCTCAGAGAATGATGCAAAACACTGGATAGGTGTATGAACCAAAATAGCAAGTTCTTCACCTCTGAGCTAACTCCAACTTATTTGTTTTGATCTATCTTTTTGAAAGTGATCTTCCAAGGTACATAGGGTGTCTAATACATCCATTGGCAAGCTAAATAGGCCCACCATATACTCCTGGAGTTCATTTGGCTGGTGTAGATCAAGGATTTTGCAACACCTCTTCATCTTCAAGCACATACCTATCCATCTCTTCACAGTGGTATCAGAGCAAGGATGGCAGATGGATTTCCTTCATCAATTGACAAACTGGATAGAGCTAATTACTCAGCTTGTTCATTAAGGATAGAAGCTTATCTCCAAGGTAGAAGTTTATATGGTTATGTGGCTGGAGATGAAGTTATGCCAAGTTTCAAGAACAAAAGTCAACCAACACAAGAAGAGCAAGAAAGATTGAGCACATGGTGCTCCAAGGATGCACTTGCAAGGTCTTATCTCCTCAACTCTATCTCAGATTCTTTTGTTGCCTCGCATTAGAAGTTGTAAGACATCTCAGCAAGTGTGGGATGCACTTGAAGCCTTCTTCTCTTCAACTACCAAAGCTAGGAAGCATCAACTATGGTTGGATTTCACAACTCTCAAGAAGGCTCCCAAACAAAATGTGACTGATTTTGTCACAAAGCTCAAGGACATAGCAGATTAGTTGGGAAGCATTGGAGAGGTAATAGATGAAGAGCAAATTGTAAGGCAGGTCATCAATGGCTTGAAGGCAAATGACAAGTGGGAAGCATTCACCACAGCTATGGATTTGTACATGGACATGCATGTACCTGATTTCAATACACTCATTGGACAACTACTTACTCAAGAGGCAAAGCTTATCAAAAATGGAGAAAACTCTAAAGGTAATCAATCTTCAGCTTTATACACTGATAAAAGCAAGTCCAAAGATAACAAAGGAAAGGCAAAGAAAGTGGATGATGAAGCAGGTACATATCAACCTAACTATGCAGGTAGAGGAAGACATGGTAGAGGTAGAGGAAGAGGAGGTAGACAAGGCATGGGGAGATCTCAAAACTCCAATTCATGTTCTATTTGTGGATTAACTAATCATACAACTGAAAATTGCTTTAGGAATTCTAGGAATCAAAGAGGCAGAGGATACAATAGAGGTAGTTATGGCTACTCAAGAGGAAGGTTCAACAATTATCATGGCAACTACAACAACTACAATCATTCAAACTATCAAGGAGGCTTCAAAGGAAGGAGAGACTTCAATAACTACACAGAAGACTCAAACAATGAGGATTCATTATTGATCATGAACATGGCTATGCCACAAGGTAAATCTGATGAGCATGTTTTCTACATAGATTCAGATTGTTCAAATCATGTGGCAGGAAATGTGGCACTCCTATCGGATTTAGAAGATCCAAGGAATAAGCATGAGGTACAAACAAGAGATGACACAAGACATCCTATGGAGAAAATAGGCAATGTCAAAGCACCTGATGGAAACATCAACCTACTCAGTAAGGTACTCTATTGTCCCTACCATTACAAATAATTTGATAAGTGTTGGGCAGATAGTAGAGAAAGGGTTGCAAGTCAGGTTCACAAAAACAGGAGCATTTGTTGAAGATCCAAGTCAAGGATTCAGAAGAATTGCAAAAGGTGAAAAGACAAGTAGATTGTTCACATTTGAATTACAAGACATTAGAAACATTGCTCTCTTTAATTATGGTAGTCAGACACTCACAAAATTGGAAGTATGGCACAAAAGGTTAGCACATATTGGTGAAAAGTCATTAAAGCAAATTTGCAGGGACCAAAGTGTACTTGGACTCCCTAACTTGTCAAAACAACATATGATTTATAAGTGTAGTGCATGTCAATTTGGAAAGTCTCACAGGTTACCATTCACGAAGAAAGGTTATATGCATGGAGATCTCTTGGAGTTGGATCATACAGATGTAAGGGGACCTAGCAAGGAAGCTTCAATATCTGGATCAAGGTATTATGTTTCCTTTATTGATGATTGCAGAAGATGGACTATCTTATTCTTTATGAAACAAAAAGATGAAGTTTTTTCATGTTTCAAAAGATATTTGGCTCTTGTGGAGAATCAAACAGGTAAATCACTAAAAAGGCTAAAATCAGATGGAGGGGGAGAATACTTCTCCCATGAGTTTGATTCTTTTCTTCAAGAAAGAGGAATCAAAAGAGAGGTAACTACAAGGTACACTCCCGAGCAAAATGGAGTGGCAGAAAGGAGAAATAGGACAATTGTTGAAGCTGCAAGGTCCATGTTAAATGAAAAGCATTTACCTAACTATCTATGGGCTGAGGCTGTATCTACAACCACTTACTTGATTAACATGTTGCCTTCAAAATCCCTTGATGGGATGACTCCATATGAGGCTTGGAATGGAAGAAGACCAAGCTTAGATCATTGTAAAATTTTTGGATGTATTGCTTTTGCTCATGTTCCTTCACAAGTTAGAGGCAAGATGGATCCAAAGGCAGAAAGGTGTGTATTTATTGGATATGACAACAATCAAAAGGGTTACATGTTATACAACCCTACCAACAAAGGATTCTTGGTAAGCAGAGATGTAGTTTTTGATGAAAACAATTCATGGTATGAAGACTCATTCAGGAAGGTCAATTTACCATATGATCTTGAAGAAGATTTTCCAAAGCTTGGTAGAGAACAACCGAAGATGGAAGAACAAGACACCTTAGAGGATGATGAAGAATCTCATATGGAAAAGATCAAAGCATGGAAGTCTAAAGGCAAAGCAAAATTGCAGGAACTTGGACATGAGGCAGAATCATCACATCATGGCCTACGAAGATCTATGAGGGAAAAGAAAAAACCAGAAAGGTATGGGTTTGACACCTCATTAGTAACTAAACATTCTATCTACATAGCACAGGATATAAACCAAGAGGAGCCATCATCATTTGAAGAGGCCAAAGCAAAAACAGAATGGAAGCATGCAATGAAGGAAGAGATTGAAGCACTTGAGGAAAACAACACTTGGGATTTGGTGCCCAAGACTTCATCCATGAAGGTAATAGGCTCAAGATGGTTCTATAAACTCAAGAAAAATTCTGATGGTTCCATTAATAGGTATAAGGCAAGGCTTGTAGCAAAAGGCTTTGCACAAACTCAAGGAATTGATTATGAGGAGACCTTCTCTCCTGTGGCAAAGATGCCTACTATTAGGGTTTTGCTTAGTATTGCCTCTTCCAAGAATTGGAAGATACTTCAACTAGATGTAAAGAATGCATTCTTGAATGGTTGGATAACAGAAGAGGTATATATGGCACAACCACCTAGTTTTGAGAATCAAGTTTATCCTGATTATGTGTGTAAACTTAACAAAGCATTGTATGGTCTCAAGCAAGCTCCAAGAGCTTGGAATTTCAGACTTGTTTCATTCTTGCAGGACAAAGGCTTTCAACCAAGCAAGGCAGATCCTTCACTCTTTATAAAAAAGAGTAACTCTGAGGTCATCTACTTATGTGTATATGTAGATGATATTATATTGACAGGAAATGATGCAGATGGTATGAAGAAGATCAAAGATCATATGAGAGAAGAGTTCAAGATAAGTGATTTGGGTTCACTTACCTACTTCCTAGGTTTGGAAGTTGTCTACAAAGATCATGGTTTGTTTCTCACTCAAAGAAAGTACATTAAGGACTCATAGAGGACATCACATCATATCAAAGTCTAGTGGGGAGTCTCAACTATGCCACATTGACAAGAGTAGATATATATTACAGTGTGAGTGTTCTAAGTCAATTTATGCACACACCAAGGAAACCACATATGGATGCTGCCAAAAGGATTCTCAAGTATCTCAAAGGAACCATAAATGAAGGACTTTATTATCCTTATGTATCTGATTTAGGTTTGAAGCTATTTTCTTATGCAAATTGGGCTGGCTCCAAGGAAGATAGAAGGAGCACTTCAGGTTATCTTACCTTTGTAGGTTCAAAGCTTATTTCATGGTCATCCAAGAAGCAACCCATAGTTCTCTCTCTTCTAGTGAAGCTAAATACAGAGCTCTTGCCATAGCTACACGAGAAGCTATGTGGATGAAGACATTATTCAAAGATCTTGGATTGGAGTTTGGAACTCCAACTATTTTTGGTGACAATATGAGTTCTATTCATTTGGCTGCTAATCCTATTTTTCATGCAAGGACTAAACATATTGAAGTTCATTATCACTATGTACGAGAGAAGGTTCTAAGCAAAGAGATTCAAATATCATATGTGTCCACTCATCAACAATGTGCAGATATTCTAACCAAAGCATTGGATGGTACAAAGCTTTGCAAATTCAAGGCTATGATAGGTTTGCAGGTAATCTTGGACGATTGAAGACCTCAAGCATACTTGGCTTGAGGGGGAGCTATTGGAGCAAGTCTATGACAATCCTAAGTATTGGCTTGAGTCCCACAAAGTCATAGAAGAAGCCTTAAAAAATGAAGACAATGTAAAGTTCACTTGTGAACTACCTCTTGTAACTTTTGAAGAGTTTACTTAATGTAAAAGTGAAAGAGTCTTAAGTGGTTGAGTCCACTTGATCAAAAAGGGAAAGGGGAGCCACGAATTCGTGATTTGTGGTAGATAGAGAATCAAATCAATCACTCATTGATTGGAGAGTGATTGAGGGAAGTTAGCCTCCCAAACTCAACTATAAATAGATGGCAGTTTTAGTCGTGGTTAGAGAGACCTATGTGAAGACCTCCAAGAGCTGAGCTTATGCCATATCAAGGTGTGATTACAAGGCACACATATGTATCAGTAAGTCCATTGTATTGTACAATCAATATACTTTCATTTTCATGATCATTTGAGTTCATATTTCCATGTTCTTGTGAAGTGTACTACTCACTACCATATCTCTCAGTTTTCTCAGTCAGATTGCAGAGATGGTTTCTCTGAGCTTGGTGCATCATTTTCAGTGATTTAACTTGGTAAAGTTAGCTCTGTAAGTCTATTATATGCGCATCAATTTTCATTTCATTTGGATGTTGTAAGTTTCAATTATGTTCAGTTGAAGTCAACACTATCTGTTCATTTTCACTTCTCTGTCAGGTACCCGACTTTTTTACTCATCTTGTCAGAGCTGTTTCTCACTGTGTACTTACCCAAATTCAATGATTTAAAGCTTGTTGGATTCAGCATTCTGTGTAGTATAAAGCATATAAATTTGCATAATCATTGGATTCTTAAATCTGGAGTTACAATCATTTTTCTGCTCACTAGTTGCAAACTATAGCAGCCCGTGAAAATCGGGATGATGTCATCACTTGTTAAACATCATTCTCAGTGTGTGGTTCATTATTTTTTATGAGATTACTCGTGAAAGTTAGCTCTTTAAGTTAACTAGACTTCTCCAAGAGGAATTAAGCTAATTGCTGTTGTGCTCAAAGAATTATGCAAAACACTGGACAGGTGTATGAACCAAAATAGCAAGTTCTTCACCTCTGAGCTAACTCCAACTTATCTGTTTTGATCTATCTTTTTGAGAGTGATCTTCCAAGGTACATAGGATGTCTAATACATCCATTGGCAAGCTAAAAGGGCCCACCATATATTCCTGGAGTTCATTTGGCTGGTGTAGATCAAGGATTTTGCAACACCTCTTCATCTTCAAGCACATACCTATCCATCTCACCATCTCCATGAGATACCCATTCTTTCTTTTTACAAATCCATTTTTTTGAGGTGTATATAACACTCTACATTGATGTTTTATCCCATGCTCTACCAAAAATTCGTTAAAATTAGAAGACATGTATCCCCCCCAATCAGAATGAAGGGTGCCCAATTTCCATGCCGATAGATTTTTAGCCATAACGAAAAACTATTTGAAGCACATAAACACTTTGAAATTTTCTTTTAATGGATATACACATGCATACATGAAGAAATAATCAATGAAAGTCATGAAGTAAAGGTAGTTCCCAAAAGAAGGTGTCTGCATAGGACTAGAGACATCACTATGAACAATATGCAATTTATGAGCAGCTTGAATTGAATCATCTTTAGGGAAGGAAGAACATTGCATTTTTCCCAAAATACAACCTTCACAAACATGTTTACAAGGTGCCTCAAGTTTGGGCAGAGAGGACATCATTTCAGACTTCTACAAGCATAACAAAGTACCAAAACTGAGATAACCAAAGCGTGCATGCCAAAGCTTTGCATCTAATATAGCCTGAGAATCTTGAACTACACATGCTAAAACATTCACAAATTTTACATAGTACATAAGCTTATACATCCCATGACATTAAATGCCAAAAACAATAATAACGTCACCATTTGAGAGATCATGAAATTTATGTTTGTCATCAATAAATTTGACAACTGTTGAGGGTTCTAGAGGTTCAACACAACATCCAAGTAAAGAACAAATCAGAAATTGCTCATTTCCCATTTGCACTGATCTTCTTTCACAGAGACTCCACCGGAAACGTCACCGAAAGTTCACAGGAAATTCACCAAACTTCCTCATTCCGGTAACTTTATTGGTTCAGCATTTCACAATCACATTTCAAATTCCACATTTCTAAGTGTAAGAGCATCTTACCCACTCACAGACACATGAATTTCAATGCGCTTCTATGCAGATAGTTTAAACCTCTCTATTGACTTTACGCGAAATAGAAGATTACAAACAGGGAACTTTATCTTGCAGACATTTGCTGTTCTTTCTTTGATAAACTTGACACCGCAAATTACAGTATTGCAAATAATAGAACTTCATAGTTAGAGTTTGATTACACCGCAAGGCTTCATCACTCGCAGTCTCTGTAATGATTTCTGCAGAATCTGTTCGAAGTCCTCTGAAATTCCGGTTAGGAAAACTTCTCTTTCTTACAGTTGTTGCGCTCTTTCTTCTGGTAACTTCTCCTCTTTTTGATCTGTCACCCTCTTCCTTCTGGTAACTTCTCCTCCACGGTTGTCGCGCGCCTTCCTTTTTTGTAACTTCTCTCCTTCAAGTGTCCTTTTTAATCTCAACATAGCCATCTTTTTCTTTTATTTTTATTTTATTTTTCCAGATTTCCCTGCCTTCAACACCTGGCACAGCCCGCTGGGTAATTTTGTTAAAAATTATACTCGAATTTAATAATCCCTTGATCATATAAAATTATCTCCCGTGATTGTTTGGAAATGTGCACTTCTTCCACTTTAATCTTCCAGTTCTGCAAACTATTGACATCCTCCTCTACACCATCCTGCTTTTCCTGAAAGTCTACATCAAATATGTCCACCTTTTCTTCTAGTTTCCTTTGCAACAACTGTTCTTGCAATTCCTTAATTATCTGTGTCTGCTCTTCAAACTGCTTCTCTTGCTTTGAAATTATACATACTAAATCTTTTTCATGCTTTGAAACAAAGCATGTCTGCACCTGTTCATATTGAAGCTTAAACATACCGAGCCAACGACTTTGGAAAACATTCCAAATGTCCTGAACATACTTATGCAGTTGCTGCTTCAATAATCCTATATCCGACCTCGTCATTAATGTAGCATCTAATTCCACATCTTCATCTTTTAATATCTGCTTTTCTAATTCCTGCAAAACTTGTATTCTCGAATGAAGAACTACATGTTCCTTCTGCAAAGTAGCATTTAATACTGAAAAATCCATAATCTCTTTTTGAATTTGCGCTTGCACAGACTTCTGCCATTCTTCAAATTCATGCATAGACTTCTTTGTACTAGACAATTCTATCACATATTGCATCTTATCATTCTGCAATTCCTCCAACATACATACCTTCTTATCCAATGCTTCCTGAAGTGTTTTAGTATTCTCCTGCAAAGACTGATAATCATCGATATTAACAAGTATTTTTGTTTGCTCATGCCAAGACAATCTTTCCTCTTGCAAAACTAAGAAATCAGAAACTTCCTGCAACCTCTTCTTCATTCCTGATACATCATAATCTGAAATGTTAACATCCTTCGATATTTTCTCACCTACCGCTTGTAGCTGTTCCTCCCTTCTTCTCTTTCTAGACAGATTAAAAACTGTTCCGAATGCTTTCGGCTGCTCAACACCATCTAGCACTTGCAACAAAATATCCTCCTGTACCCCTGCTTCTCGTACATCAGGTTGAACCGTCTAACTAACCGGTTTTAGCTCTTGTGCAATATACCCGGCTTGAAGAAGATCTTCAGACGTCTCTGAAGGTCTATCCATTACTTCTTTCGCTGCTAACTGTGCGTGCTCTCGACTCATCACTTGATGACCACGAACATTTATCTCCTTTGGCCACACTATCTTGTGACCTTCGACTAGCTGCACGAACTCGAATAATGCGGCTAAATATGCTGATAGCCTACTCTTTGACTGTATTTTACGCGTATCACCAACAAAGATCTCACTATGTAGGTGATCATACACCCAATGAGCCCAACTTACTTTTCCACCTGCCTCTACATAAGCCACAGGTGCAAAATTCTCCCTGGACATAGAATCATATTTAATGATAAAACATAATCTTTCCAAATACCATTTTAGCTGCTCCCTTCAAACATAGCTTGCGTTCTTCATCATATAGTACTGCCGTCTTCCTTCTCTGGGTCCAAAGTCTTTCTTCAAAGCCTCCTCCGAACATTTTGGGATGACTACATCATCATATATGGGCAATTGAAATAATTCTGCAACTAATTCCGGTGAAAATTTTACCTGAAGTGCTAACTGACTCTTCGTTTTTCGAATGATTTCCAGTTGGCTCTTTGCATTATAATTGCATCTCCAGCGCTCCCATGGCAACGTAGCGAACTGAAATAACCCAATCCTTTTGAGCCAATTCTCATTCAGAGCAGACTGTGTATCAACTTCCACTTTAAATTCTGTGAATGACTCCATAAGCGTTTGCACACTCTTAGTCGTTGCAGATGGCGTTGATATTTCATCTTCATCCTCCTGTAACGAACTATCACTCTCCTCCGTTGTGGTTTCTTCCTTTCGCACTACAACTTCTCTCTTTCTCATACAACCTCTCATGACTCCTGATTCAGGCACTAATACAGAACACGCAGGACAAAGTATTATCCTGAAAGCCATTAAGTAGAACTGAAAAATAAATTCGTTCCACAAGTGCGAATGCTTGAACTGCCACTTACTGCAATGATGAACGTACTTACGCACATAACACTTCCTGCGACTCAATAATATTGGAGTATGGATTATCATAAAAATCATCACCAATCGATTGCCCCACATATCAATAACCCACTTAACAAATCTTCTACTCGTGCCAGAAGAATCATGGAACAGAACACTCATGCGTACTTCAAGAATACGAAATTGATATTTAAATTCCTCAATACTACATTTTATAATGCAAAAACTTCCAACCATACAATCCCGACAAATTGTACTTTGCAAGATAATCATTGGTCGAATACTAGCTTTCTTTTCATATTCCCCTCGATGCCTCTGCTTCTTATAGATCTGTTGACTCGTAATACGAAGTATACTTATTTCCAACATCTCATTACTTGCAGACCCAGAATATTCCTTAGTTTGTACACCCTGATTTAGCAATGCTTCATTATCCATCATTGGCCCTGGACTAACCCCTAGCTCACTGTTGAACTGCAACTGTAAACCAAGTCTCCATTGTAATCGTAAAAATTTACTTAATGTAGTTTTAGACCAACACGAGGTCAAAAAACACTGTACCACAGATAAAAATGCAGAGAAATAAACTCTTTTACTGCGATGATCACAAACATTGCTGAAATGTTGTTCTCGATTATGAACGACTTGCACCACATTAGCAGATAACCAGTCCAAATGTGGCGGCTTCCCTTGAAATAATTTCAGCCTAAATCCATTTATTGGCTTGTCCATCCATGTGCCAAACACATCTGCCACTCGAAAAGTGCCTTGACCCAAATCTTGCACAATCTGATATGGGCCCCTATATCTCAATGTAAGCTTTCCTGGATGGGGTCCTAGCTTAGAATTATACACCATCACCCAATCACCTTCTTTAAACAACTTAAACTTCACATTCTGATTTACCCAAGCTTGTCGCCGCCTTTGAATTACTTCCGTAATAGATGCATTTATCAAACGATCCTCCTCAATCTGTAAAAGGTATTTACTCCTGTGTTTGACCGATAGCTCAGTCGACATCTTCTCTGTCGTAATCCGCAAACTTGGAACGAAAAACTCCATAGGTACTACTGCTTCCAATCCATATACCAATCGAAAAGGTGTCATTCCTATTGTTACTTTAAATGCTGTTCTGAATGACCACAAAGCTGAGTCAAGAAACAAATCCCAATTGTGCTGATTTTCATGCACTAACTTTTTAAGAATACGCATTAAAGTTTTATTCATGCTTTCTGCCTGCCCATTCGCTTGAGGATGATAGGTTGTAGTCTTTTTATGCAAGATTAAATGAATCCTTGTTAGCTCTGAAATCACCTCATTCAGAAAATGAGTACCTCTGTCACTCACTAACTCAATCGGACACCCAAACCTGGTCATAATATTACGATAAAGAAATTTGGCCACACTTGCTGCCTTATTATCCTTCAATGCCAGTGCTTCCACCCATTTCGTACAATAATCTGTTGCCACCAATATATATCTATCACCCCGCTGAGTGGTAGGTTTAATAGGCCCCACAAAATCCATGCCCCATTTTTGGAAAGGATCCAGTGGTAATACCGGATGATGAGTCATCCGGTTAGAATTATTAGGTTGACCTAACCTTTGGCAAATCACACATCCTTTGGCATACTCATGTGCATCTTTTAACACCGTCGGCCACCACAACCCAACTTGTAATACCTTCTTGCCTGTAATATCTCCTGGCAAATGACCTCCTGCTGAACCTGAATGTGCTTCCTGTAAGACAGCTGGTTGTTCGAAATCTGGTACACACCTCCTTATGACCTGATCCACCCCCTTTTTGTATAATGCTCCTGCTATAACCAAATACGGCCTACTTTTAAGAGCAAACTTCCTCCTCTAATCAGGTGTAAAATACTGTGGTAAAGCACCCTCCGTCAGAAAAATTAATAACTGATCATACCACGAATCTGCCTCTACCACCTGCGCCGTAAACAACTCAGCATCCGGAAATACATCAAGTACACCGGTGGGTGTTTCTCCTGATTCCGATCGACTAAAATAATCTGCCATCACATGCTCTTTCCCCGAAGTATGCACAATCACAAAATCAAATTCTTGTAACAAAAGCATCCACCTGGCTAATCGGCCTGTTAATAAGGGCTTCTTGATTAAATAAACCAAAGCCTGATGATCCACATGAAAAACCACCTTATTGCCCAACAAATAATGTCGAAACTTGTTAAGGGCATATACCATCGCCAAAGCTTCCCTTTTTGTCATCGGAAAATTTCTTTTAGCCGCAGCCAATACTCGACTGGCATAATAGACACGTCTACACCATCCTTTGTCTTTCTGCTGCATCAAAACTGCTCCTACGACCACATCCGATGCATCGACAAATATGTGAAAAGGCACTGACCAATCGGGTGGTTGCAAAATGGGTGCTACTGACACCATCTTTTTTAACAACTGAAACACTTTCTCTTGAGCATCAGCCCACATAAACGGAACATCCTTCTTGGTCAAATGCATCAGTGGTAAGGAAATGTTTGCTAAATATCTTAAGTATCGGGAATGCCACTTGATTTGACCCACAAACCGCATTACTTCTTTAACGTTGGTCGGTGCTTTAGCTGTACTTATAGCTTCAATTTTCTTAATATCAATAGCCATTCCTGCTTGTGATATAACATGGCCCAATAAAATACCACTTCTGACTGCAATCACACTTTTAAATGGATTCAATACCATGCTAAACTGCCGACATCTTTCAAAACATGCTTTCAGGTGTAGTAAATGCTTAATCATTTCACCAAAGACCAAAAAATCGTCGACAAATACTTGCATAAAGTCTTGCAGATAAGGTTCAAACACTTTATGCGCCACATAATTGAATGATGGTGGTCCATTCTTCAAGCCAAAACTCATGATAGTAAACACATAAGCGCCAAATTCTATAATAAATGTTGTTTTATGCTGATCCTCCTCAGCCACACTGATCTAATTATAACCAGAAAATCCATCCAAAAAACTATACATTTCATGGCCTGCGACTGCATCCAACACTGCATCACAAAATGGCATAGGAAACGGGTCTATAACCGTTGCCGCATTTAACTTTCTATAATCAACACAAATTCTGAGCTTCCCATTCTTTTTGGGGACCACTATGATAGGAGATAGCCAAGTCACCTGATTCACCGGTTCGATAAATCCGACTGCCAACAATTTATCAATCTCTTCCTTCACTTGTTTAGCAAAATTAGGATTCATTCTATATCTTTGCTGCGCCACAGATACTGCATCCGTCTTTAAATTAATCCTGTGTTGATGCAACTACGGATCTATGTCTTTCACTTGAGTATAATCCCAAGCAAACACATCTACATACTCTTTAAGCAAACAAATAAGATCCTCCTTAAACTTTCCTTCCAATGTCTTACCAATCCGCACCATCTTGGGTTCAGCTTCGGTTCCTAAATTAACCTCTTGAAGCTCCTCCTCCTTCACCCGCATAGAACCTGCATACTTCTGATCATACATCTTTTCTGCCCGCGCAATTATCTCTTCCTCCTGCTGTTCCATCTGTTTCTGCACCGGAATGTCTATACGTTGATCAACTATCTTTTGTAACTGGGCACCTGCCACCTGTTCACCAAGAACTGGTCCTTCTACCTTTGACCCACCACTATAATCCTTACTTAACACTCCTGCAACATCGACTTCTAATACCGGCACCACCATTGGGTTTGCTTGCAAAAACTTTTCCTCTTCATCATCTTCAATCTCCTCTGCTAAATTAATTGTCTGAGCCATAAGTGGTTTCTCCTGTACCGACATATTTTTCCGTCCACGCATAGGAATCGTCAGTTGCTTTTTACCTTTGGTAATCATTACGACATTCAAGCCCCAATCCTGCTTGACTTTGGCGAGCCGAAACCAAGGTCTTCCTAACAACATTTCATACGGATACGCGGACTCAGACATTCGGATAACCACAAAATTGACCATAAATGTCATATTGGAAACGATAATTTGTTGTTGCTTCAGAATGCCAACCCGCTGTACTCGTGTTTGATCCGCCATCTTTACCTGAAAAGGTGCTGGCGCCAATGCCCCTCTATCCATTTCAATAAAAATATACTCAGGTAAAATGTTTACTCCTGATCCTCCATCAAGCAACACTTCGGCAAATCGCCGCTGGTTATACTGAACCTGAATTACTGGTACTACAAAATCCACATCTGCTGGATCAATACTGTTGGCCGAAATTGAAGGGATCGACCTAACTTCGGGCTCTGCATGATATCCAAGTAGCTTTTTCAACAATTTCTCCAGAAACACAGGTATACCAACGATAACAGTTGATCCAAGGACAATTGTAACGGTGGACTAATGATTTCATCAAACCAATCATTTGCCAAGCTTTGCTGACTCGGTGCCTTATCCCGCTCCAGAATGGGAGGTATCAATTTCACACCCTGTTGTTGCTCAGTCTGACCTCCACACCTCACCTGATTAGGAGACTCCTCTCAAACCTGCTTCAAAACCTTGTCTCAAATTTGCCTTTGTTCCTGCCAATCAATAGGGCCTTTATTCCTTGATCTTGTAACCGCAAACACGTCAACCTCTTTACCTTTCCCACATTGTTTACAATCACACTGCCATTGGTTAGTCTTCTCAACGTGCATTCGATCAGAGGTTCTGGGTGCATCGTGGGCTCTATCTGCTTGCTCTGGACATTCTATCAGCATGGCATTCGCCTAAGCCGCCTGTTGTCCCTGTTGTTGATGTTGTCCCTGTTGATTATGCTGATTATACCGAATGACGGGTATACCTCTTTCTTCACGATGCTTTACCCACAAAGGGCAATTCGGCCCTATCCAATGATCAGGAGCTGAACAATACCCACAAGGCATTACCCTTGGTGGTCGACCTTGGTGATTGCCTTGTTGGTTATTCCCTTGCTGATTCCCTTGATCTCTCCATGGGGGTCTTACTTGTTGTTGTCTCGGAAAATTACCTCGCCCTTGGATAGGAATAGCCTGATTGGCCGCTACGTCATTTAGATTTTGATTGTCTTGTCGAGAACTTTGCCCTCTATGCTTAGGGTTATACCAACACTGTGTTGTTGTGTGTCCCTCTTTATCACAGATATCACAAAATCATTTCTCCTTTGGAGCTAGTATAGAATATCCATGTCTCTTTAACTTATTAATCCATTCCTCCTCTTTACTGTGCTTAGCTTTATGCTTACGATGCTTTGTCCTCACTATTTCATCATCATAGTCATCAGTGTCAGAATCACTTGAACTCTTGCCCGACTCCGTTGCTGAATCCGATTCAACCTCTGAACCAGAATCAGACTGCTTCTTTTTGGCTCGTCCAAACCTTCTTTCAACATGCGCCGCTGCTAATACTAATACATCAAAGCCATTTGCAATGTCCACACTGGCCACCGCATGTCTTATTGTGCTCCTTAATCCTTTCAAAAAAAATCCTGCCAACATCTCATCAGTAGGTCGTTCATTACCTTGCAACCGTTCCATTAAAGTCCGGAACTTTTGAGCATAGTCTTCCACTAGCATGGTCTTTTGTCTGATGGCCCTCAACTTCCTTAATAGATCGGAAGGTGTCTTTTCTTTTCTAAATCGTTGCAAGAATGCTATTTTTAAATCGTCATATGTAGCAAAATGGGCAATGCCATATTGACTGCACCAGCTCATAGCTTGTCCTTCCAACGTGGCTGCAAACTATTGAAGTTTAATATCATCACCGTACATAGCTGGATATCCATTCGCTGTCCATTTTATTTCAAATTGCGCTACATGGCAATCAGCATCCTCCTTAGAGGTTCCACTGAAATGAGCGGCTTTGACTTTGGGATTAGGAGGTGGTTGAGCCATTGGCTGTGGTTGAGGTGTGTGCCTAGTTCTTTGACCGGTCGCCCCTGCAAATGGGTCAAACTGGAGTCGTCTTCTTACCCCTACAGTTGCTTCTGTGAGGAATAACGCTCCAAGTATGCTGCCCACTAACCTTGCCTCTACTGCACCTGTTTCCCCCTGTTCCTCGTCAGTGCCCAGAGCTTCCTGCTCCTCGGCCTTGTACCACTCGTAAAAGTCTGAAGATGTCTCCACGTTTGCTGCTCTTGCCTGTGCCCTCATAAAATATACTTTACCAAAACGGTTGCACCTGCCCCTCATGCATTTCCTAAGGCTGCGTCAGCCATACAGTAGGACTGCCAATTGTGTTGAGGGTTCCAGAGGTTCAACACAACATCCAAGTAAAGAACAAATGAGAAATTGCTCATTTCCCATTTGCACTGATCTTCTTTCACAGAGATTCCACCGGAAACGTCACCGAAAGTTCACCGAAAATTCACCGAACTTCCTCATTCCGGTAACTTTTATCAGTTCAGCATTTCACAGTCACATTTCAAATTCCACATTTCTAAGTGTAACAGCGTCTTACCCACTCACAGACACATGAATTTCAATGCGCTTCTATGCAGATAGTTTAAACCTCTCTATTGACTTTACGGGAAATAGAAGATTACAAATAGGGAACTTTATCTTGCAGACATTTGCTATTCTTTCTTTGATAAACTTGACACCGTAAATTATAATATTGCAAATAATAGAACTTCATAGTTAGAGTTTGATTACACCGCAAGGCTTCATCACTCGCAGTCTGCGTCATGATTTCTGTAGAATTTGTTGGAAGTCCTCTGAAATTCCGGTTAGGAAAACTTCTCTTTCTTACAGTTGTTGCGCTCTTTCTTCTGGTAACTTCTCCTCTTTTTGATCTGTCGCCCTCTTCCTTCTGGTAACTTCTCCTCCACGGTTGTCGCGTGCCTTCCTTTTTTGTAACTTCTCTCCTTCACGTGTCCTTTTTAATCTCAACATAGTCGTCTTTTTCTTTATATTTTTATTTTAATTTTCCAGATTTCCCTGCCTTCAACAACAACCAAGCCAATGTTGGCAAATTCTCAAATTGACAACATAATTTTATTGCTCTCCGGTACATACAAAGCATCTGAAAATGTCAAGGAACTACCATCAATAGTAGTCACAATGATCTTACCAACTCCCATTACAAGAGTAGAGGAGTTGTTAACATTTATGACAGTATTCCCTGTAGGGTCAAGCTTAAGTGAACTGAAGAAACTACACTTTGAGGTAATATGTTTTGTTGCCCACTATTAGAGTACTATATGTCTGAGTCTACTATAGACGTACACTACTTATGAGAAGATGGGTCATAGCTGCATATAGTAGCAAATGCCCATTATTCATTTTGAACAAGATTAGGAGACTCTATTTTAGGGGTAGATGCCTCTACAACAACCATTTCAACCTCTTTCTTCTTTGCCTCTTTTGTAGCCAATTTTGGAAAAATCTTTATGACATGATAATTTCCCTTACAATATTTGTAAAACTTTTTTTGTTGTTCAGTTTTCTTCTCGTCTTTGTCTTCCTTCTTTGAGTGTGGAGACCTTTACTCTTTTGAGTAGCTAGGAAAGCTTGATCTACAACACACATAATTGACATGTTTTATCTAGACTGACCTTTCGGCAACAAAACAAAGACTAACACCTCTATTTTTAAGGCATTAGGATTACTTTTCATCATCAATTGAAGAGTAGAAGCAAAACTTTGACATGAATTTGGAAGCCCATTAAGAACAATGTACATAAGTGAACTATTTGATAAGACTTCATCAACAAAAATCAACTTCTCCTTCATTCATATGCTCAGTCTCCAAATGTTTTCAGAGGTAAGCAATACAAGCCTCATTTCTTGCATGGTATAAGGTGGTAAATGTATTCCAAGCATCCTTTTCTCTTTAGTAGGAGGGAATGTGAGGGATAATGACATGTTTGATTGGCAAAGCTATCAATGCATGTGTCTGAGCATCTCTTCCATCCCAATAAAGTTGCTCTATAGTAGCTGCAACAAGAATTGTAGCAGGAACAAGAATTTGAGGATCATCATCTTCGACACCATTTAATACATGATGCATCATATATGCCCATAATGGGTAATTAGTACAATCCAATCTATCTTCAATAGCCAACATACACAATATATCATTGCTTGCAACCATGTCCATTGACTAAAATACCCTGATGTAGAACCCACTATGAGCTCGCCTTTAAACTTCACATGATGTATCAAGAAGCACAAAAGGAAACAAAAATCCACTTGCATGCATAGATGGAGAGGAATGCCAAGCTCTAGTGAAACATGGCTCTCTTACAAAGACATATGGCAACTGCTCTAGAGGAGAAGAAGCATCTCCAACAACAAAATCAAGACAATCTAGAGGTTGCCATGGAAAGCATGCCTTGCACACAAATAAGTCCCTCCCGATTCCAAGAAGTTCCATCTGAGACTATCCACATACTCCTGGAAGAACATGCCAACTTCCTGGACTTGTACAATCAGTTAACAGAAGAAGTCAATCAATTACACTACCAGCAAACATCTACAAGCACCCAAGTTCTAGGAGCCATTCCAATTGGTGCATATCGACAAGAGATAGTCGCTTTATAGAAGCAAATAGAGAAATTACAACCCAAACTACTGCAATACGAGAGGCCATCATCACTACAAGAAGTACCCGACTCGGAAAAGCCAATCAAAGAAACTTTTGAAGACTCTTATGAACCAAAACTGGTATGAGGAGGTCTTTCACTGAGGAAGACCAAGAAACATATGAAGCACCCAAGCCCTAGTGGCTCAAACAAGTAGAAGAGATTGGATGTACCCATGATGATCATGTGACCATTCAAATACAGTCAACATCCAATCTCAAAGCAATAGTGCTGCAGTCAAAATACTTTCAAAACTTGTCACACCAACATCTTATTACAACATTCAAATTGAAATATATGCAGATTGAATAAAGGAAAGATTAACTTAGTCTCAAGTAAAGCATTAGTATTTTGAGTAAAAATATCATCAATAGAACCTCGATGGGTCGATGTACCTATGTCTTGTTACACACTAGTATCATATGATGAGATGATGTTTTGGATTTACTCCAAGAATCTTTTTGATAATCCAATCTACTTCTCTTAAAGATAGATAAATTTCTTCAATACTGCATTGAAACATATATTTGAAGTGAAAGTCTTGAATCACATGGAGTTTGATTCTAATTAGCTGAAAGAATCTTAGAAGTTTCAATTGGTTGTATAGAGTTTTAGTTTTTCTTTCAGCTTTTTGGATCATTTGGATCTAATTTAGATAGAGTATCTTATTCCTTAAAAAAAAGACAAGGCTTAGCAAGTTGGAACAAGGTAATTGAACCAAACATCCAAGCTAGATGTATTTTTCATGATAGCATCATATTTTGATTGCATAGCAGCCATCCGATTTTCTGAATTTTATGCTTCATCAAACAAAACAGGCTCATTCTCATCACAAAGACTAGAGGCAGCCATGGCATAGCAATCTGATGCAAAAGATGCACTATGAGAGTGACAACGTGTATGATATGATAGAGGTGCATCTAATTTTCTATCATGCAAAGTCTACACTAGCCATTTTGGCATAGTTTTTGCCTCCTCAATATCAACTCTCTCATCAACAAGTGCATCATGTAAATCTGCATCAGAAATGGAATGATCTACATTATCACATGAAACCTGTAAAGATTGAGAAGTTGCCTCAATAGGACCAACACTAGACTGTCCACCTGTAAAAAGAGGTAGCAAAGCGTCATACATGTCTTTGGAGCTAACACATGTCTCCTTAGTACATGAAGTAATGGATGAATAGCATCGTCCACAAAAACAACATCACGGCTAACCAGAATCCATTTAGTTTGTGGATGATACAGACGATAGCCTTTGCTTTCAGAACTATACCCAATAAAAATACATTTTACCGCTTTATGATCCAATTTCATGCATTGTTTTTCAGGCACTAACGCATATGCTAGACAGCTAAAAACATGTAGGTGAGCAATAGATGGCTTACAACCATGCCAAGCATCATATGGAGTGCTTTAGTGGGACACCTATTAAGTACATATGTTGCACACATAACAACCTCAAGCCAAAAACTATGTGTTAAAGCGTGACTCTTGACCATACACCTTGCCATCTCCATGAGTGACATGTTCTTCGGTTCAGCAATTACATTCTATTGAGGTGTATATGACATTGCACACTAATGTTTTATCCCACGTTCAGCCAAAAATGCATTAAAGTAAGAAGACATATATTCCCCCCCTTGATCATAATCGAGGGTGTCGATTTTACATGCTAACAGATTTTCAGCCAAAACAAAAAAATGTTTGAAGCACATAAACACTTTGGACATTGCTTTCAATGGATATACCCATGCATACATGGAAAAATTATCGATGAAATTCATGAAGTAAAGATAGTTCCCAAAAGAAGGTGTCTGCATAGGACCACATACATCACTATGAACAAGCTGCAATTTCTGAGTAGCTCAAACTGAACCATCTTTTGGGAAGGAGGAACGCTACATTTTTCCCAAGATACAACCTTCACATACATGTTTACCAGATGCCTTAAGTTTGGGCAAAGAGGACACCATTTCAGATTTCTACACATGTAGCAAACTAGCAAAGTTCAGATGACCAAAGTGTGCATGCCAAATCTTTGCATCTGACAAAGCTTGAGAATCATGTACTGCACATGCTCAATCATTCACAGTTTTTTCATAGTTTATGAGATTATATAGTCCATGACATAAAATGCCAAAAGCAATAATGAAATTGCCATTTGACAGATTGTGAATTGTACATCTATCATCAATAAATTTCACAACCAACCCAATCTTGGCTAATGCTGAAATTGATAATAGATTTTTCTTGATCTCTCGCACAAATAAAGCATCTGAAAATGTAAAAGAACTACCATCAGTAGTAGTCAAAATGATCTTACCAACTCCCATAATAGGATAAGAGGATTTTTTGGTGCATGGCACAGTATTCCCCATAGCGGCAGGCTCGAGTGAAGTGAAGAAACTATGTTGTGAGGTAATATTTGGTCGCCCACTATCAAAGTACCAAACATATGAGTCTACTTCAGACATACATTGTTCACAAGAAGATGGGTCATAACTGCAAAAAATGGTAAATGCCCATTCTTCATTCTGCACAAGATTAACAAACTCTTTTTTACGTGTAGAGGCCTCTGCAACAACCATTCCAACCGCTTTCTTCCTTGCCTCTTTAGCAGTCAGTTTTGGATAGCTCTTTGTGACATGATCATTTCCTTTATAGTATTTGCAAAATAGTTTCTGCTTTTCTATTTTCTTCTCATCTTTGTCTTCCTTCTTTGATTGTGCAAAATTAGTAGATTTCTGCTTACTAGTAGAAGAGCTCCATTTAGTACCTTTTCCCTTCTGACTAGCCAAGAAAGCTTGATCTCGAACACACATAATGGACCTGTTCTACCTAGAATAATCTTCCTAGAATAGAACAAAGACTAACTCCTCAAATTTTAAGGCATTTGGATTGCCTTTCATCATAAAACGAAGAGTAGAAGCAAAACTCTGATATGAATCGGGAAGACCATTCAGAATAGTCTACACAAGTGAACTGTTAGGCAAGACTTCATCAGCAGAAATCAATTGTTCCTTCAAATCTTTGATCTTTGTTCAAAAACTGTTCATGGAATCTCACTCATTTATGTGCTCACTCTCCAATTGTTTTCGGAGGTAAGCAACATGAGCCTCATTCCTTGTCAAGTATAAAGTGGAAAGTGTATTCCGAGCATCCTTAGCTATTCTGCAAGAGCAAATGTGAGGAAGAATGGCATGTTTGATAGACAAGGCTATCAATGCATGTGCCAGAGCATCTCTACCATCCCAACAAATTTTCTGTTCAATAGGTGCAACAAGAACCGCAACACAAACAAGAACATTAAGAATATCACCATCTTCAATGCCATTTGCATCACTTTCAACAACTTTGTTTGCAGGTGAAATAGGATGTTTTTTAACACCCTGCATAATATTCCACAATCCTTTTGCAACCAATACATGATGCATCATATAAGCCCATAATGGGTAATTGATATCATCCAAATTTTCCTCAATAGCCAACATATGGAATACATCACTGTTTTCAACCATGGCCACTTACTAAAATACCCTGATGTAGAAAAATGATTGTATCTGAAAAAGTTGAGCAGAACTACCTTGATCAGTTCTACTAAACTTGTAGCAGACTTTGAGGTGCTTATAGTGGCAAACTGAAACATGTATATATCTTTGGCAAAAAAATATGAAAGTTCCTGCATGAATGGTATGATAGTGCATTCCAAGGTCAAAATGAGCTTAGATCATGATTTTGACACCTTATCGTGAAGCTATTTTGAAATCCTAATCACCATGACTATGCTCATCATATTTTGTGTGATTCTAAGAATATGATCGGAGGGTGTCGATGATGCCCTAGATGAAGTGGCAACCTACTCCCAGTTGTTGGAGTTTGAGGTCTGGGGAAGCACACAAACAACACAATGAAGAAGAAGAAGCTTGGAGCACAACACACAATACTGAATGTATTACCACTAGAACATACAAAAATAAGTAGCCCATTAGGGTAATAGGCATATACAAGCCGAGGGGGGAACCTCTTAAAGAGGGAAAAAAGTGCCCTGGTGGTCCTAGTGTGTTCACACACATCACTAACTAAATATATCAACAAATAGATCACTATGCGATGAGATTCTCAGACAAAGATTCAACTTAATATGAAAATAGAATAATGAGAATATGGAATAACATAGTAGTTGACCAAAAAAGGAGTCTCTGCTCTACGTGCTAGAGAATAGAATGGTCACCATAGGGCTCTGGCTTCACAGCCTTATGGCGATAACACACCTACCTATTCTCTCCGCTACATATATCATTAATATGAAAAGTTACAATATTTTTATCTACCTTTTCGGTGAGACTGTTTGGTATACTTTTTCAATATTTACAAGGCTATCCAGCAACACTAACACTGGCATGCCTAGAGGATGTGAACCCAAAAACAGTATTTAGAAACAAAAATCAATCGGCCTCCATCTCATCGTTGGATGATGTAAAAACATCAAAAGTAAATGATGAACAGGCTTCGGCAAACGTTTGCTAGATTTTCTTTGTAATGGACTTAAGTAAACACTGCACTTCAGCTGGAAGAAGAGTACCTCCCTTGGCTTAGAGGTTGATGCATGTGATAGAATAATGCAACTTTGGGCTTTGGCCAATTGGATGCCAAATTCCTCCTGCAAGTAGAAATCTTACTGACAAATGTGGCATTGACATTGTCATTCAACGGTAGTAGTATGTTCAGCTTCCGTCTGGTGAATCGTGGTCGATTCCACCTGGAGCTTTAAACTATTCATTTGCTCAGAAGGAGATTTCTCAACTTTCGCCTTTGAAGCATGCTCCTCATCAAGGATCCTCTACAGTGCAGTGACTTGTTGGGTCAGGGTCCAAAGGTGCACATTCTATTGTGCTGTTTATAGAGATAACTATTCATTGGTTTTCGAAAGAGCAGTGGTAATTTGTTGAAGTAGGTCATGTTCATTGGTGTGAGCTTTGAAATGATAATGCAATTCATTGATTGTCGCACCCTTCACCATAATCTCTTTTTGGAGGTCTTGGGTTTTCTATAGGTGTCGATGATTATCCTACTCCAGGTTCACATCCTATTTCTGATAACCGCCTGCTTCACGACCAGCCTCTTCAACAAACGACTTGAAATACTGAGTCTGATGTGACTTTGTCCATAAAGTATTGGACTATTGTTGGACTTTAAACTGTTGTTGTAGGGTGACATCCTATGTTTGTTGTAGTTGCGATTAGAGCCACTAATTATAGGCTTGGAGGTTGGTACATATTCGGATGGCATGGTCAAAATTGCGGGCAATCAATGCTTGTAGGTGTAAGAAATAAGCACTAAGCTAAATAAATTTGTGGAGGCCGAAAAACTCATTGACAGCAAACTACCAATGTTGCTCATGTATTTCAGGCAAAGGAGCCAATCCATGTACAAAGGTATCATGACTTTGTTCCATGGGGATGTCGAGGTGATGGGGTGGACCAACCGGAGGGTGGCAAAGGTGGTGAGTAGGAGGGGGAGGAGACAAAGGAATTGGGCCAAAGGGAGGTTTTGGGATGAATAGGTGGAGGGG
The DNA here is from genome assembly GCA_020310875.1 of Ceratopteris richardii. NCBI lineage: Eukaryota > Viridiplantae > Streptophyta > Polypodiopsida > Polypodiales > Pteridaceae > Ceratopteris > Ceratopteris richardii. Next base: position 43,376 of record CM035419.1, read on the forward strand.
AGATAGGCTGGGATGATAAGGATGGAGGAGAGACTGAAAGAACTTGGAGAAGCTTGTAGGATGTGGAACTCAAATAGACCTTATACGCATGCAATAAGTGCAATAAAATGCACTATGTACTTTCAAACATCAAGGAGATGATGAAAGGCAATCCAAATGCCTTGTCATTTGAGGAGTTAGTCTCTGTTCTATTGCAGGAAGATCGGTCCAGGCAGAACAGGTCCATTATGCGTGTTGTAGATCAAGCTTTCATGGCTAGTCAGAAGGGCAAAGGAAAATGGAGCTCTTCAACTAGTAAGCAAAAATCTGCTAATTCTGCACAATCAAAGAGGGAAGACAAAGATGAAAAGAAATCAGAAAAGTAGAAAATGTTTTGCAAGTATTGTAAAGGAAATGATCTTATCATAAAGAACTGTCCAAAACTGGCTGCTAAAGAGGCAAAGAAGAAAGAGGCTGGAATGGTTGTTGTAGAGGCCTCTACACCAAAAAACAGAGTTTGTTAATCTTGTGCAAGAAGAAGAATGGGTGTTTACTACTATTTGTAGTTTTGACCCATCTTCTCATGAGCAGTGCATGTCTACAGTAGACTCAAATGTTTGGTACTTTGATAGTGGGGCGACCAAACATATTACTTTGCAGCACATTTTCTTCTCTTCACTCAAGTCTGCCCCTATAGGGAATACTGTTACATGTGCCAACAACTCCTCTTATCTGTTGAAACAAGTCTATGACAAGCCTAAGTATTGGCTTGAGTCCCACAGTCATAGAAGAAGCCTTAAAATGAAGACTATGTAAAGTTCACTTGTGAACTACCTCTTGTAACTTTTGAAGAGTTTACTTAATGTAAAAGTGAAAGAATCTTAAGTGGTTGAGTCCATTTGATCAAGAATGGAAAGAGGAGCCACGAATTTGTGATATGTGGTAGGTAGAGAATCAAATCAATCATTGATTGATTGGAGAGTGATTGAGGGAAGTTAGCCTCCCAAACTCAACTATAAATAGATGGCAATTTTAGTCGTGGTTAGAGAGACCTATGTGAAGACCTCCAAGAGCTAAGCTTTATGCCATATCAAGGTGTGATTACAAGGCACAAATATGTATCAGCAAGTCCATTGTATTGTACAAGCAATATACTTTCATTTTCATGATCATTTGGGTTCATATTTCCATGTTCTTGTGAAGTGTACTACTCATTGCCATATCTCTCAGTTTTCTCAGTCCGATTGCAGAGTTGGTTTATTTGAGCTTGGTGCATCATTTTCAGTGATTTAACTTGGTAAAGTTAGCTCTATAAATCTACTATATGTTCACAAATTTTCATGTCATTTGGATGTTGCAATCTTCAGTTATGTTCATTTGAAGTCAACAGGGTCTGTTCATCTTCATTTCTCTGTCAGGTACCCGACTTTTTCACTCACCTTGTCAGAGCCATTTCTCAGTGGTTACTAATCCAAATTCCATGAGATAAAGCTTGTTGGATTTCGCTTATTGTTTAGTATAACCATACAACTTTTCATAATCATTGGAGTCCTACATTTTGCGTTATGTTTATTTTTGTGCTCACTATTCTCAAACTATAGCAGCCCGTGAAAATCGGGATGATGTCATCACTTGTTAAAACTCATTCTCAGTGTGTGGTTTATTATTTTTTATGAGATTACTCTTGAAAGTTAGCTCTTTAGGTCAACTAAACTTCCCCAAGAGGAATTAAGCTAATTGCTGTTGTGCTCAGAGAATTATGCAAAACACTGGACAGGTGTATGAACCAAATTAGCAAGTTTTTCACCTCTGAGCTAACTCCAACTTATCTGTTTTGATCTATCTTTTTGAGAGTGATCTTCCAAGGTACATAGGGTGTCTAATACATCCATTGGAAAGTTAAAAGGGCCCACCATATACTCCTGGAGTTCATTTGGCTGGTGTAGATCAAGGATTTTGCAACACCTCTTCATCTTCAAGCACATACCTATCCATCTCTTCACAGTGGTATCAGAGCAAGGTTGGACAACATGGCAGATGGATTTCCTTCATCAATTGACAAATTGGACAAAGGTAACTACTCAGCTTGGTCATTAAGAATGGAAGCTTATCTCCAAGGTAGAAGTTTATATGGTTATGTGGCTGGAGATGAAGTTATGCCAAGTTTCAGGAACAAAAGTCAACCAACACAAGAAGAGCAAGAAAGATCGAGCACATGGTGCTCCAAGGATGCACTTGCAAGGTCTTATCTCCTCAACTCTATCTCAGATTTTTTGTTGCCTCACATTAGAAGTTGTAAGACATCTCAGGAAGTGTGGGATGCACTTGAAGCCTTCTTCTCTTCAAGTACTAAAGCTAGGAAGCATCAACTATGGCTGGATTTCACAACTCTCAAGAAGGCTCCCAAAAAAAATGTGACTGATTTTGTGACAAAGCTCAAGGACATAGCAGATCAGTTGGGAAGCATTGGAGAGGTAATAGATGAAGAGAAAATTGTAAGGCAGGTCATCAATGGCTTGAAGGCAGATGACAAGTGGGAAGCATTCACCACAGCTATGGATTTGTACATAGACATGCATGTACCTGATTTCAATACACTCATTGGACAACTACTTACTCAAGAGGCAAAGCTTATCAAAAATGGAGAAAGCTCTAAAGGTAATCAATCTTCAGCTTTATACACTGATAAAAGAAAGTCCAAAGATAACAAAGGAAAGGCAAAGAAAGTGGATGATGAAGCAGGTACATATCAAGTTAACTATGCAGGTAGAGGAAGACATGGCAGAGGTAGAGGAAGAGGAGGTAGACAAGGCAGCGGGAGATCCCAAGACTCCAACTCATGTTCTTTTTGTGGATTAACTAATCATACAAGTGAAAATTGCTTTAGGAATTCCAGGAATCAAAGAGGCAGAGGATACAATAGAGGAAGTTATGGCTATTCAAGATGAAGGTTCAACAACTACCATGGCAATTACAACAACTAAAATCATTCAAACTATCAAGGAGGCTACAAAGGAAGGAGAGACTACAATAACTACACAGAAGACTCAAACAAAGAGGATTCATTACTGATCATGAACATGGCTATGCCACAAGGTAAATCTGATGAGCATGTTTTCTACATAGATTCAGGTTGTTCAAAACATGTGGCAGCAAATGTGGCACTCCTATCAGATTTAGAAGATCCAAGGAATAAGCATGAGGTACAAACAGGAGATGATACAAAACATCCTGTGGAGAAAATAGGCAATGTCAAAGCACCTGATGGAAACATCAACCTACTCAGTAAGGTACTCTATGTCCCTACCATTACAAAGAATTTGATAAGTGGTGGGCAGATAGTAGAGAAGGGTTTGCAAGTCAGGTTCACAAAAGCAGGAGCATTTGTTGAAGATCCAAGTCAAGGATTTAGAAAAAATGCAAAAGGTGAAAAGACAGGTAGATTGTTCACATTTGAATTACAGGACACTAGAAACATTGCTCTCTTTAATTATGGTAGTCAGACACTCACAGAATTGGAAGTATGGCACAAAAGGTTAGCACATATTGGTGAAAGGTCATTAAAGCAAATTTGCAATTACCAAAGTGTACTTGGACTCCCTAACTTGTCAAAACAACATATGATTTATAAGTGTAGTGCATGTCAATTTGGAAAGTCTCACAGGTTACCATTCATGAAGAAAGGTTATATGCATGAAGATCTCTTGGAGTTGGTTCATACAGATGTATGGGGACCTAGCAAGGAAGCTTCAATATCTGGATCAAGGTATTATGTGTCCTTTATTGATGATTGCAGTAGATGGACTATCCTATTCTTTATGAAACACAAAGATGAAGTTTTTTCATGTTTCAAAAGATATTTGGCTCTTGTGGAGAATCAAACAGGTAAATCACTAAAAAGGCTAAGGTCAGATGGAGAGGGAGAATACTTCTCCCATGAGTTTGATTCTTTTCTTCAAGAAAGAGGAATCAAAAGAGAGGTAACTACAAGGTACACTCCTGAGCAAAATGGAGTGGCAGAAAGGAGGAATAGGACAATTGTTGAAGCTGCAAGGTCTATGTTAAATGAAAAGCATTTACCTAATTACTTATGGGCTGAGGCTCTATCTATAGCCACTTACTTGATTAACAGGTTGCCTTCAAAATCCCTTAATGGGATTGTTGAGAGCAGTATGGGCACCCAAGGATTGACTAGACAAGGAAGCCAACGGAGAGAGTCAGAACAAGGTGAAGGAGTAAGTAGACAAAGCAGTTGACGCAAATCTGGCAGATAGGCCCTTCAATTTTTCCAAATCTACATCTTTTAACAGTGATTCTTATCACTAACAATCATTGTAAATACCATTTCATATTTTTGTAGCTCCATTTTGTGCAAGCCAAGGAGTCCTTGAGCTTGAGGAGCCTTAGAAGTACCTACATATCAATTTTCATATTTTTTAGACTCCGTTTAAGCCCTCAAATTGGCCCTGGAACCTAATTTTTAACTAGGCTGGACACTAGGTCTGGACAGGGCCAAAACCTAGTCAAAAACTATAAAAAGAGCTAGAGAGCTCATTTTTGGGGTCAGATTGTAATTGAAACGAACTTGTAAGAGCATTTTGAAAGTAATCTAAAAGCTCCATTGATTCTCACTCTTTGTCTTACCTTGTGTGCGCGTGTGTGTGTATGTGTGTGCATGCTTGTGTGCTTTTCACTCACGCACTTGTGCCGCCACTTGCTCGAGGTCTTCATACCATCCTCACGTCTTCCCGGATTGACATTAAAGGAGGTGCTACTCATCATTGAGCTACACCAAATTTTGGCGCCGTTGCCGGGGACCGAGCTTTGAGGACGAGCGTGTGATGGTAAGACGTAGAGTTGACGCGTTGGAGTTGTAGGTATTTTCTTCACTCTCATAGATTTTCTTTTACTTTCTTCACCATCTTCATCACCATCATCATTATCACCATCTCCCACGTCCATCTCCATCATCGCGAAAATTTCAGTTTTTTGACTATATCCCCACCTCCACCTCATTTCCCTCATTTCACTTGTGAGAGAGAGCGAGAGAGCGAAATTGCATGTGCTGTTTTTGCATGTTTCTTGAGCTATCTTGCAGGTACAGGTCACATCACCATCTCCAGCCTTCCGCGCAGGTACGGAACTCGACGAAACTGTCTCGCAGTCGCCGCCTTCTGTCCATCGCGATTGACAGAAATTTTCACTTGTTGGTAAATCTGAGTGCACCACAGTGGACTAGAGACCCTGCACACCACATTCCCACTAAAATTTTTGAAAATCTGGCAAAATTTCAGTCCATCACGATTGACAGCCCTGTCCATCGCGATTGACAGCTCTGTCCATCGCGATTGACTGCCAGTCCATCGCGACCGACTGCCTGTCCATCGCGATTGACTCAACCCTCTGTCAATCGTGATTGACTGAACTCTCTGTCCATCGCGATTGACTGAAGTCCCTGTCCATCGCGATTGACTGCCTGTCCATCGCGATTGACTCAACCCCCTGTCCATCGCGATTGACTGCCTGTCCATCGCGATTGACTCAACCCCCTGTCCATCACGATTGACTGCCTGTCCATCGCGATTGACTCAACCCCTGTCCATCGCGATTGACTGAAGTCTCTGTCCATCGCGATTGACTGCCTGTCCATCGCGATTGATTGAATTGGGTGTCCATCGCGACCGACTGAACTCTCTGTCCATCGCGATTGACTGAGTGTCCATCGCGATTGACAGCCCTATCCATCGCGATTGACAGCCAATTTTAGCCAAATTTTTTAGGGTTTGTTAATTGAAAAGTTGGGCTAATTTTGGGCACAAATATTATGATCTTGAGCACATGGGGAAGCCTTAGGAAAACAACTTGGGAAAAACCTGTTGCACAGTGATCCTGTTTGAACCCTGTCGTAACCCTAGAACCCTGAACGGTCACAACTTTTTCATACGAGATCCATTTTTTGAGCTCTAGGGCTTGTTGGAAAGCTCGTAGCATATACTACACGCCCTCAACTGTTTTTTATAAATATAATGCATTGATTTTCAGATAGGGTATTTTGAAGTTGACCATACCCAGGGGGATCAAAGTCAGGGGTCCTTAGGATTGTTTTCTTGAAGATCACTATGCAAGTTTGTGTTTGTGCTACATGAATGAAAAATTGATTCTGTCTTTGGAATGTAAATTTCAAGGCTAACTTTGAAACTCTTACAGAGCATCGAGAGGCGTTCTAAGCAAGTGTAAGTGTGAGCTTGGGAACACATTTCCTGGGCACTCAAGGGCAACCGAGCAGGAGACAAAAGGTTGGACACTTTTAACCCCCTCTGTCAATTCAGAGCTCAGGCTAAGAACGACGAGAGGTAGGAGTAAGTCAGAGCGACGATAGGCAGTTATCAAGTTGAAGACTACCTAAAAACTCAAGTTAAAGCTAAAAATTTAATCTCTGTACTGCCGATAACATAAAGGAAAAGAACCTAACGTGGAACGATCAATTGCAAGTGCGAAACAACATTCAAACATTTCTGACGACGTGATATCAGACAAGAACTCAAACGTGATAAAATAACTAAAAAGAATCAAGTGACTGGTACCAATTAATCGGCAACGAGGTTGTACTCTGAAAAAAAAATTGGGCTAATCAGTTAGGCATATGAACCTTAGATCAGGACGACATTTAGCAAGGGAAAGACAAAGCCTTAGGTCTTCAGAGGCTAGTGTCAATCACACTGCAAGGTCTTGGGCCCAGCAGTTGAGCCACCACTCATACTACCCTAGCTCTGAGACCAGTGAGTCAGAAATGTCTCAAGGCATGGACAGACCTACGGGAAGTTCAGGAGTGCCTTATTTGTACAGGGTAGAAAGCCCTTACAAAACACAGCTGCAATATCTTAGGACCAACCGACTAGGTGCTAGCATCTATGAGGACGGCCTAGGAAGATCGGTGGTCCAGATTAAAAACCCTGACCAGTCCATTGGACTAGAGCACCCAGCTGTCAAGTTTGAAAATGGTGCATACCTGGACAAAGAAGGAACTATATATGTAGTCACTAGTCACCCTGATAGGATAGATGACTTTGGGAACGTAATCTCAGAAGCGGACTTAGGGGACCTGGAACAAGGGAACATGGGTGCGGAACCTAGAACCCCTCGAGGTAAATCAGTTCTCACTAGGATTATCACACCTGAATGGGTCCCCCAAGACAACAAGAGCATAGAGTTGCTCCTCAATCGAGAAACTGATGAAGCCTTTTGGAGGTATAAGTCTAATCAGCCAACAGACATAGAAAATATCATGATCTATGAGTTTAAGGATCCGGATAGCCCAGGCAGAGTGACTTACTTAGATCATGCTTCAGAACGGATCTTTGTGGTGACAGAAAATGATAGGCATGCTTACACTTGGAAGGGTGAATTTATTTTCCCTCAACCAAGATCAAATGTATCCTATGGTCACCCTGGGGCTGGAACTTCCCAAGCTCATGGTACGCAAAGAGACAGAAGTAGAGATAGACCAGAAGTAAGTTTTGCCAACCTAGTGGGCAGAGAAAGAACGAGAACAGAGACGAATAGGGTAGAACCTGAGATGCATAGAGCCCACAGGAACCAAAGAAATGTAGATGGATTCCCTCTGCCGAGGCCTAGAGAGCACACAAGAACTTTGAGACCCACCCAGCTAGTTAAGTCCATGAAGAATTACTTTGACGGCACAGGAGATCCCTATGATCATGTGGCGGAGTTCAAGCAAGTCTTGAGAGCTGAACAAGTGGAAGATCTGTTCACGCAGTACAATGCCTTCGGTCTAACCCTTAGGAACACAGCACTTACATGGTTTCAGCCATTAGATGAGCGTCAGTTCAGGAGCATAGACCAACTCCTAGAGGCATTTATCGTAGAGTTCTCTAAGAGCGGCATAAGACACAATACCTCCTCATTGATTCACAGCTTCAAACAGACCCCCCAAGAGACTGTCAGATTGGCCGGAAGAAGATTTAGACAATATCTTGAAAGGTGCCCTATTTCGGAACTACCCACATCTGCTAAACAAGTAGCCTTATTCCTTGATGGATTGCTGAGTACGAAATTGAGATCCTATGTGTATCTGAAGGACCCTAGGACCATAGAAGAATGTGTACGCATGTGCATTGACATTGAAGATAACCTAGGGGAAGAGCTAGAGCTTTCCAAAATCTACAAAGATTCAGATAGTGCATCTAGTCACTCTTCCACGCAATCCACATCAATTGAGGAACTTGCCGAAAAAGTAGCTCAGAAATTAGGTGTAACTAGCAAACAAATCCCAAGGTTTGCCCCAGCGAAGAGGTGCTATACATGCGGTGGTGACCACATGGCAAACGTGTGTCCCATTATGGCTCAACCCCAGGTCAATCCTAATAGCCAATATTGCACCATAGAACGAAGATACACCAATCACACCGCACAAGATTGCCCATACAACAAACAGGCAGTTAGGCAACCATACCCTCAGCCCTACCAACAAGGCAGATACCAGAACCAGTACCCTCCACCACCACAATATGCTAGACCCCAACAAACCTATCAGCAACCATATCAGGCCCAACAAAGACCCCAACCGGTGCTAGCTCAACAGCCTCCAAACCCCGCTAACGTGATTCCAGTAAAGTATGCTGTGGCAGAAGAAAACCTGAATAGGGCCATAGTACCAGTAACCCCATTGATCTCAGAAAGTGACCCGAGTGACCATAGCTTTGATTCTACACATGTCGATAGTCCCCAAGCTTACTACATGCAGTCTCCGGAACATGGTGAGTCATACTATAGTGAAGAACCAAGTGAACCTAGTTGGGAGTCGGATTACACGAACGTCATGTATGCAAACCCCAACCCTAGGCCTCAACCTAAGCAGGTACGACCACCCTTTCCTAGAGGACCATGCTACCGATGTCAAGGGGATCACTTCATTCGTGATTGTCCCTTACCTCCACCTACACAAAATCAGTCCGTGACGATCCAAGGCTTTTGCCAAGATTGTGGAAAAGAGCATCTCTTACGAGATTGCCCAAAGAACCCCAATAATATGCCAAAAATCACTCCTATCAATGTGATTGGGTTGGTTGTGGATGCCTCAGGAAGTGTCACTTCCACTGCACCAGTGCAGGTGGTTACTAGAGCTCAGGCATTGCAGCAAAACCAAGAGGCAAGCCAGGAAAAGGGCCCAGAGGCTAGTGAAACCGAGAGCGTGACAAAGAAAAGGACTAGAGCGTGGAAAGATAGTCGAGAAAGAATGAAAAGACAATGGGCTAAAAAGATGAGTGAGCTTGAGGAAAGCATAAGAGAAACCAAAGCGAGGATAACTGAACTCACAACTCCAACTCCCTCTCACATTACCCCACCTCCACCACTCCCATCTCCGCCTCATCAAATCCCACCACCCCCTAGAGTGGGATCAGTCCTAGCGGACCCCACTCCTGAAGACCTAAACATGATGCTGAAAGCATATCAGGCCAGAATCCAAGAAGGGCCAACCATAACCGATCATGAAAAATGCTACCCTAGAGTCGAGCTAGAGCTTGAACGAACTAAGATTTGTGCCAAAATGGTGGAATTGGCTCAGACCATGTTTGAGGCCAGCCGCCTATTTAACATTTCTAGTTCAGCTAAGACGCAGTTACACTTTGATGGACTGCTGTAAAGAATAGAGAAGCTGATTGCACAATCAGAGAAGGAACCTGCCCTTCAAAGAAAGGATAGGGCAAGAGAACGGATAAGCCAGCCTCTTCAGGAAGCCCACGCGCCTCCTCAAGAAGCCTATCTTCCTCCCCAAAAGGCAGATGAGTCTCCCCCGAAAGCTTATGTACCTCCACAGGTGACCCACATTCCTTCTCAGGGAGCGTATGAGCCTGCTCGGAAGAGTAATATAATAAGTAATCCTCCCCAGGAAGCGTGTGCTCCAGCCATCTATGGGAACGAGGAGAGAGCCAACGATAGAATAAGCCCTCCTTCCCAGGTCGCTTATGTGCCTAATTCTACGGAGCCAGACACTTCTTCTTCTATGAATCGGTTTGCACCAGACTTCCTACGAGAGATTCAAGAAGATAAATGGGATAACGAAAGTGAAGTCGCTCCTCCTTTTGAACTTGTGGATGATGCACATGATCAATTCCCACAAGACATCCCATCTATTTATGGGGAACATGAGAGCGCTCAGTCTCACGAGAGATTGGACTTTGAGTCTAATTCCATACAAGAGCTACCCCACTTCACAGGCCCATGGGAAGCAAAGTCCACATGTATGAGAGCACCCACAGTCATGGTAAGGAACGACGACTCAGTCATACCAAGGAACACGGAGGTAGTAACAAACACCAAGGTGCAACGCGGTTCCACTTTGGAAGAACTGCCTAAGGATAGACCAGAAGCGCGAAAATGTGTAGCCAATCAAGTAACTGAAGCTGCAAAACCTCGTTCCAAAGTAGGATCCCATAGGACAGTGCCAGAAATTCCCTTGGATAAAATAGGAGATATGTGTGAAGGTGAAGAAGGGAACACCTATCTTCCCATTACCTACCAGGACTACACCACTAAGGCAATTTTGGACTCAGGTGCAGGAGTTGCAATTGCCACCACTTCCCTTTGGAAGCGTTGGGGCAAGCCGGCACTCAGACCAACGAGAATGAAATTGCAAATGGCCGATGGTCACATAGAGAGACCCCTAGGATTGCTAGAAGGAATAACTCTCACCACTTGTGGTGTTGAGTTTGAGCATAGTTTTGCTATATGTGACTTCAGCAAAAATCATGCCTATGAGATGATTTTGGGAAGACCATTCATGCGACAATTGCAAGTGGTACAGGATTGGGGAACCAATTCTTTGTATCTGCAACACTTGGGTGTTACAACCAAAGTCAATCTCAAGGATTTTTCTCACAGAGATGTCCCTCCTATCCAATGGAATCCCATCCATAGAGCCAAAGATGACACAGAATCGGTGCATTCCATAGGGTCTAGATCCTCATGGATGCATGAAGACACCCACTTATGGATGTGCAAGGTAGCAGTAGAAGAAGAGAAGAGAGAGAAAGCCAGAGAGGTAGGTGCGAAAGAAACCCATAGATCAATCCAAGACCCAGCCTATGCACCTGTAGTTTTTCCAGACGAAGAATTTGAACCTCACGGTTGGGCAGAAATCTTAGCAACAATGGACGTAGCCATCAACGAAGAACAATGGACACCTCACTGTGATGAGGATGGCTATGATGTTTCAGTCTTCTCCATAGAGCCAATCATGGGAGAGGCAGTTCTAGAAGAATGCGAACCTAGCCCTGATGCATTTGAGGATGCAAGTGACTCCGATCTAGAGTCAATCATTATGGACCCACCATTTGCATCAGATGAAGAATATTTCCATGAAGTAGAATTTCAACCCCAGAGACATGGAGAGGTTACAAATGATGTAAGATTAGCAACACATATGACCCCGAAGGAAGAAGGAAAGAAACGAAAGAAGAAAGAAGTCTCACCAGAGGAGGAAGAATCTTTGTTTGAGGTCCCAGAAAATTTTAAGAAGTATGAGATAGATGACAGGAGAGTCATGATAAGAATGCCTAAACGAGAAGCACAATCAGGAGAGGCCTATGATAACAAAGAAACCACCAAGAAAATAGTAGTGGCCATAGAAGAAGGAGAGGAGAGATGCACGTATATAGGCCATGACCTGACAGAAGAAGAAGAGCATGAATTGATTGCCTTGCTAAGAGAATACAGAGATGTATTCGCTTGGAGTTACAAGGATTTGAAAGGGGTTGACCCGGACATATGCTCACACACTATTCCCATGACCTCAGATGCTAAACCCTCTAAGCAAAAGCCTTATACATATAACGATAATTACGCCGCTAAGATCAAAGAAGAGATAGATAGACTGGTTGAAGCTGGATTTATCTATGAAATTGAGCACACTGAATGGGTATCCCCCATCGTAGTGGTGCCCAAGAAGAATGGCAAACTGCGTGTGTGCATTAACTTGAAAAAGGTTAATGCCGCCACAATTCGAGATAACTATCCGCTTCCCATCACAGAGCATCTCTTAGAAAGAGTGGCAGGCAAGGAAGTGTACAGCTTCCTTGATGGATTTTCGGGCTACAATCAAGTGGCCATAGCTCCAGAGGATCAGCATAAGACAGCCTTTGCCACAGAATGGGGCATTTTTGCTTTTAGAGTAATGCCATTTGGGCTTACCAATGCACCAGCTACCTTCCAGAGGCTGATGTGCCATGTGTTTAAGGAGTTCCTGAGGAAGAGTTTAGAAGTCTATGTTGATGATCTTTGTGCTCATTCCAATGTTAGACAAACCCATATCCCTGAACTCAGACAAATCTTTGACAAATGTAGAGAATATCAAGTCTGCCTGAACCCAGAGAAGTGCGTTTTTATGGTCAGGCAAGGCAAGATTCTAGGACACATAGTGTCAAAGAATGGCATATCTACAGACGAAGAAAAAGTGAGAGCCATAGCAGAGCTACCGAGGCCAAAGAATGTCAAGGAAGTACAAGCTTTCATGGGGCATTGTGGGTATTACCGACGTTTCATCCACATGTATGCTGTCATCGCAAAGCCCATGTACGGACTCTTGACTAACTTTGAGTGGACTGATGAATGTGAGAATTCCTTCCAGGAGCTTAAACGAAGATTGTGTTCAGCACCAATCTTGACCACACCAGATTGGAATAAGCCATTCCATGTTCATGTGGATGCATCCAATTATGCTATTGGATGTGTGCTTGCACAACCTACTGGTGAAGGTAATATGGATCTTCCAATTGCCTATGCCAGTAGACAATTGAATGCGGCTGAACGGAATTACACCACTACAGAGCGCGAAGGATTAGGCATGGTATATGCAGTCAAGAAATTTAGACACTATTTGCTTGCAAATAAGTTTAAATTTTTTACTGATCATTAGGCATTGTTATATCTTGTAAACAAGCCATGCAATACAGGAAGATTAGTAAGATGTTTCTCTTGCTAATGGAATATGATTTTGAGGTTGTGGTAAGAAAGGGTAGGACTCACTTGAGGGCAGATCACCTCTCTAGGCTCACATCAGGAGAAGCCCCACAAGGAGTGTCAGATGACCTTCCTGATGCTTACTTGTTTAATTTGGAAGTGGTGCCGCAGTGGGCCAAGCCAATAGTACCAGTATTGACATACGGGCCTAATCATCCAATGGTGAACACACGGAATAGAGAGATCGTAAAAGCCCAAAAGTACCATATCATGGCAGGTAGCATGTACAAGCACACAGATCAAGGGATCTTGGCTTGTTGCGTAGAAGAGGATGAGTACGATAAATGGTTGCAATTAGCACATGTAGGTGCGTTAGAGCAACACCATTCAAAGCAACGAACATTGCAGACTCTAAAGAGATTCGGAGTGCATTGGCCAACTATGGAAGCGGATGTCCAAAAGTTGTGCAAGGAATGCCCAATCTGTTGCACTAAATCACCTGTGGAACATGCCACTCTCTATCAAGTATCCATTGTGCCAGATTGGAGTGAACCTCTAGTATCATTCTTGAGGACAAACACATTCCCTCCAGACATGACTCTAGCTAGAAAAAGGAGTTTGGAACAAGAAGCCCAGGATTATTCACTCGTTGGTGATAATCTATACAAGCGCGGTAAGGATGGTTACCTGAGACTGTGTGTCCATGAAAGTGAGTATCTTAAGATCTTAGAAACTGCTCACCAAGGTGTAGCAGGAGGACACTTTGGACTGGATCGGGTGATCAAGGCAATCCTATTTGCGGGCTTTTGGTGGCCTACCCTTCACATGGATGCACATACCTATGTGAAACGGTGTGATGTCTGTCAGAGGACTCAGTACCCCATACGCAAAGATGAGATGCCACTGAAACCTATGATGGGTGGACGTGCATTCTCTAAGTGGGGAATAGACTTCGTAGGTCCTATTAATCCCCCAGCTAAGGGTTCTCATGCGGAATACATCATTGTTGCGACAGATTATCTCACCAAGTGGGTAGAGGTAAAGGCTACGACAAAGAACGATGCTCAAACAACTGCCAAATTCTTGTTTGAGAATGTATTCACGAGATATGGGCTACCTATAGAGCTTGTAAGTGATAGAGGAACTCATTTCTTAAATGAAGTGATTGAAAATCTACTCCAAGAATTCTTGGTAATACACAAGAAGTCTGCCCCGTATCACCCTCAAGCTAATGGGCAAGCTGAGAGCACTAATAAGATCTTATGCAATGTACTAACGAAATTAGTGAACACTAAACGCTCTGATTGGGACAAACAGCTACACCATGCTGTTTGGGCATACCGAGTTGCCTACAAAACGGTACTCCAAGCCACCCCCTTTCAGATGGTATTCGGCCAAAACGCTGTGTTACCCTTGGACTTCCTGATCCCTACATTGAGAGTAGCACAAGAGCATGAATGGACAGGTCATGAGCTTTCCTCTAGGATCTTTGACCTTGAACGATTAGGAGAAACAAGACTGAGAGCCGCTGCTGGAATATATGCAGCTAAAAAGAGGCAGAAGGCATACTTCGATGCCCATGTGAAGGATAAAGGCTTGAAAGCCGGAGATCTAGTTTTAGTCTATACACTGAAACAACACGCGAGGAAGCTAGAAAAGAGAGGCTACGGACCTATGATTATCAATAGGATCTCCATGAGTGGAGCAGTACAATTAGCCACATTAGAAGGCGATGTTCTCCCTAACTATATTAGCGGATGCAGAGTCAAGTTGTATCAGGAACCCCTCACGGAGGAAATGCTCAGCCGACTCAACACTGCTAAGAAACGCAAAGAGGAAGAGAAGCGAATTAGAGAAGAAGCTCAAGCAGAAGCTTTAGAACGCATCAGAAGGATGAAATTACGAAAGCAAGGTAGAGAGCAGCCTAGGACAAATGACTATGCAGATCAAGGATATCATATGGCAATGTGTGAAGTCGCCGGAACCAGCTCACCTAGGATAACTGATCGACGTCCTTTTGTAACCCTAGATATAGGACAAGGAAAAAGTGCAAGGACTGTAAGAGCCTTGATTGACTCAGGTGCAGCCACTAGTGCTGTTAGAGTGTCTTACTGTCAAGAGTTACAGTTAACTGTCAATCCTGTGGAGGCATATCTCATAGGATTGGGAGGCGTGGAAACCCCTTGTATGGGCGAGGTGGAACTTCCCCTCTACATTCATGATGAGGCAATGACAGTTAAAGTACTAGTGTGTCAAGATGAGGATCTCACTGAACCTCTTGTCTTGGGTCAAGATTGGATCTATGACCAAGCAGTCAATCTAAACCTAAGAAGTGGACTTCTCCAGGTTTGGGTCAATCATAGTCGAGTTACAGTAGAATTAGACAATGGAGCACTCAAGGAACTAGGAAAGGCACAGACTCCTGGTCCTTCCAGGGGTACACATGAAGATGACCATGCTGTTCTTGTTCAAAACCCTGTGTTGCAGAGGAACGATATTTGCAAAAAAGGAGTCAGGGATGCAACGAAACTCCCTCCTTTTCCAAAGGCCAGAAGGAGGCAACAACCAAAGGTGGAGCAAAGGCAAAAGAAGCAGAGTACTACCTATGCCGGACATCAAAAGAACCTGCGCAGCAGAATGTCTCAACAAGTGAACCAAGTGTGGGTGCGAAAAGGCGAACACCCGGTTGCACCCACGCCAACCGCACGGGCAAAGCCTCTTATTAGTAACCAACAACACGTCACTAATAAGAAGTCTTTCGGAAATTCTTCTACTAACGTGAAATCTATTTGGGTGCCCAAAAGGTCGATGAAGGCTAGCCCACAATCAAGACAAATTTGGGTGCCTAAGGCTTGTTTGCGGGCTCAAATAGCTACACCAAGAACACACCCTACACAGCATGATCCATTCACTCGCACAGCCTACATCCACTCATTTTCAACACCAAGGCACATGAACACGAACAGAATCAGTTGTAAATGGGCCCCTAAAAGGCCTCAGGTTAAAGCTGACACACCTATAAAGCTCTCGAGAATCTCTACGGAACCACGAGTAAAACCCATCCACTGCATTTGGCAGCCCAAGACTTGTAACAAACCCCCTGACCCTATTGTAAATCCATGACCACCTACTAACCGCTTCACTCTTAATTCACATCATTTCGCTTAGCTCTTAGGTCTACCTAACTCCTAACTACACACACCAGCACCGAGCACTTATTAACTCCTAACCACTCCAGAACTTTAAGTTAATATTGTAACAAGGGACACCATGTCATTTTTGTGTCCATTGCAATGTTAACGTTTATTCATATATTCTCACAGAATCAGCTGCGACATTTTCAACATGGCGGAGGCAGCAGGAACTAGCTCTCACACAGAAACAAACCCGCAAGTGGTGGACTTGGACAGTTTACCCGTTCTGCCTGAGACAGTTGAAAGACCAGAAGAGTTGCAGGCCGTCAAAATCATACCTATTGCGGACCCTCCGCGTGGCCACACCATGCCCGTGGGAAAGACTTCACATTGGTTTACCGAGGTAGCAGGACCCTTGGGGGAAGGAACGTATCTATGGGAATCAGAGTTGGACTACAATGGAAAGCAAGGCAGATACCATTTTTTTACAAGAGAATTTGAGAAGTTACAAAATGCGGAAAGTCTACGTCCGATATGGGAAAAAGCCGGATTGAGTGCCTATTTCAGTGCCCGACTCCCAAAACCTGACTTCATGCGATGCTACTATCTCATCAACACCTTGACTCCAAATCCGAACCCAAAAGGTGCAAGCTCATTTGTGATTCCATCTCTGACAAAGGGGAATGAGCTCAAGAGGTTTAGGCTATCAAACAATTTGGTGAGAGAAGCTCTGGATATGCGCGACATGCATATTCCTACAGAGAAGGAAACCCTAGTACCGGACTACATGAAGAATCGAAGTCTCACCAAACTCAAGGACATGGTATCCATGATGCCTAATATTGCAATACACCTTCGCATGTGCATGCAACACTTTGCTTTCCCGGCGCAGGATAGATTCACCATGCCGCACAAAAAGATTTGGTTTAGCTTGTATCTGGCAGAGACGCAGAACCTCACCATCAACCTACCCCACTGGATAATTGATCAGATACACTTAGCTCACAAACGCTGGCCGCGGAAATAGGTTTTATATGGTTGCTGTGCTCTGACAAGAATCATCTATAGGTGTTTGGCTTATGACATCCCAATCCAACGAGCCCTGATGTGGAATCGGGTAGAGCAGTTTCGAGGCAGGACATCCACGGGATCCCCTTCTAAGAAGATGAGAGGCACGGTCCAAGTCCCATGTGCTCAACCACGTGGAGCCACCCTAACACCAGACGTCACACCACCACCCCGAAGAGTCCGACCATTCACACTCCGACTTCCAAGACGCAGCACCGATGGTTCCACTTTGATATTTCCTCCCATCCCAATGGATCTCGAATTTCCTAGTGGTGCACCTTTGGAAGAACTCACTAATGAAGACTTCGAACAACTATTACAAGATGTAGAGCTGGAGGCAGAAGAGGCACAACAAGCGGAAAATGTACAAACGCAGGCCACAACCTCCCAAGCACCTGTCACACTTGTTGAAGTGGAGGAAGAAGATGACGGAGATGAAGAACAGGAGGATGATGAGGAGGAGTATGATCAAGAGCACCAAGAGGAGCAACAAGAAGTGCCAGAACTTGTAGGTGCACCTGCATATACAGCTCAACTACGAAGGCTATACGACACTATCAAAGCAGTGCAAGAAAGGCATCAGCTCTCTCTGGTATCAGGTCAAGCTTTGATGCAAGAAATGCTATCAGACGAAGGAGTGGACCAACATTTCATTGACACCCTCAAATTAGTGTCAGACTCTTTAGGAGTTCCAGAGGCTGTCCACACCGCAGTCCGCCAGTCCGTAAGGTATGACAAACGCAGAGTGGACACGTTACCACGAGCAGGTAAGACTATCAGAATACCCGTCACAGAACCAGAAGTACCTATTGAGACCACAGCCACCCCCACAACCACCACTGACCTCTCCGCTGAAACCTTCGTTCAGACATCACCCATCTCACCCCAGCGTCCTCCATCACCACCTTCTCCACCCCCACCACCACCTCCCACCTCGGAAGAAACGACAGTCATCACCTCTACATTCACTTATAACCCATCCTCATTCAAATCATTCTCATTTCGAGAACCCACCTCACAAGACACCCTCTTCTCCTTCGTCACCAATCCCTTGTACACTTCGTCCCGTCTATCCTCTGAACCCATGACTAGCCATCCCATAATTACAAGTGTAGTTGGAAACCCAACACCCACAGAAGGCACCCTGTGTTTTCCAACCTATCCCCCAATACGAGTACCTCCATTCCATGACCCTCAGCTCCCAGCTGGCCCCTACACCTCTTTCAACCGGACCTCACCACCCCAATACCCGTCCTTTGTGGAGCAGTTCTTCCGCTCTCCAATGTTTCAAAGGCACCTTTCCCCGCTGTTCGCAACGACATCAATTTACACGAACACCACACTCACCTCACCTACCATACCCAACTACATGGTAGCCCCTATACACACCACTCTGTCTGACCCGATGGACATTTCACCCACCACAGCACCTCTCCCCACGATTCCACCCTCTCCCCCTCCACTACCCCCCACCTCACCACTCACATCATTGGCACACACAGCATTCACTACCCCCCTGCCCAATCCCTCCTCCCCTGCATTTCAAACTTTTCCCCTTGCATCTCATAATGTAAATAGCACGTTCAACACATTACTTCAGTGTGCACATCAGCTACAACAAGACTACCATCAATTGGAAGAACGCACTGCTGCCCTCCAGGCAGAATCTCAACGTCTGCAAGCTAGAGTCACCACTCTTGAGGCTGACTACCAGACGCTCCTAACCGAGCATACCACACTACAACAGGCTCACTCCGAATTGGAAGCAAAGACATCAACTGTAGATGACCAAGCAGTCAAGGAACTAGAAACAGTGCTTCAAGCGCAAATGATATCTAACGCCACACTCAGACGCAACATTGGGCTATTAAGGAAGCATATGGCCGCAGCACTAGAAGAGAACAAACGACTTCAACAACAAAATCAAGACAACTTTGAAGCGGCTATGGAAGGAACCGTAGGAGCAACCATTAGCCCTACCAGATATAGAGCAGTTCCATCAGAAGACATCCGCATTTTACTTGAGGAGCATGCAAATTTCCTGGAGTCATATGAAAAACTAGAGACTGAATGTGCCGATCTAAAGAAACAGTTAGCCAGTGTACCCACTGCTCAACAGGAGCCGGTAATCTTGCAACAATCTACAGAAGAAATGGAGACCCTTCGGAAACAGGTGGCAGAACTCCAAGCACGCCTCCTACCATATGAACGACCACCCTCGCCCATTGAAGAACCAGCACCTGAAACAGTAGTGGAAATCCTCGTGGAGGACAGCTACGAAGAGCCCTACGAGCCTATGCCGACGCCGGGTGGTCGAACTACAGAAGAAGGACAAGACACGTTAGAAATTCAAGTTCCAGATTGGGTCAGAAGGGTCGAGAAAGTGGGTAAGACACATGATGATCATGTGGCCGTGCAAATGCAATCTCTCACGAATCTGGAAGAAACGGTCCTTCGGTCTTCCTACTTTCAACAATTATCCCATCAACGGTTAATCACAACATCAGAATCGCAATACATGCCTTATTTTGTCTTACTACATGATTATAATGCAGAAGTCAAAAGACATACAGGGAAGGAGCCCACATTCGCTACTCAATTTGAGATAGGGGATTTACCGACCGATGCACGTGCTGGCTCGATTTTCCAACCTAATTGGCGTGCACGTTTACTCACCGATTACCCAGAGATGATGAGTACCTGGGCTACCATGCCACTCTATATCAAGTATAATCCATGCTATTGTCCAGTGGTACGTCGCAGATCCTGGCAAGCATTTGCAATCAAGGTACGCAACAATAAAGAGTGCTCGGCCTGGGTTAACTATCCGTATTTTGCTCCACCTCGAGGACCTCCAACCGTAGCCTACATGATATCAACAATTCGACACTGGTCTACACGTCTCAATAATGTACCCGACATCGCGGCGAAAATGTGTATGAAGATCTTTGAGCTCATGACCATTGTTTTCAAAACCTTTCGGAATGTCCAAGCTCCATACATCTCCGCCCCTGGATTCGCTCAAGGCAACAAGGATTTAGTCTACGACATGAGCCAAACCCCCTCGGTCACTGTCATCTTTGCTTGGCATGCACGAATCAAGTACTTGCCCGCATGCTTCAAGCAAACATTTGAGGAAATGTTCTCTACGGGCTTCTGGGAATACAATTCTGAAATTTTCATTCCCAGACCCACACACTTGCTACATCTATTCGCAGTAGAACAAGCGATCCATGCAGATCAATTACGTCTGCCACATCCGGACATTCCAGGACCAATCGATTGGGATCGTATGATGACAGATTTGGCCAGAGGACTACGCTTACAAGAACATCAGCTTGCCACTCAGGTTGTGGAATATTACATCCAACACTCCCAGCAACAAGGGTCTGTCAGGGACGACAGACGCGAGAGAGGGGGGGGTGTTGAGAGCAGTATGGGCACCCAAGGATTGACTAGACAAGGAAGCCAACGGAGAGAGTCAGAACAAGGTGAAGGAGTAAGTAGACAAAGCAGTCGACGCAAATCTGGCAGATAGGCCCTTCAATTTTTCCAAATCTACATCTTTTAACAGTGATTCTTATCACTAACAATCATTGTAAATACCATTTCATATTTTTGTAGCTCCATTTTGTGCAAGCCAAGGAGTCCTTGAGCTTGAGGAGCCTTAGAAGTACCTACATATCAATTTTCATATTTTTTAGACTCCGTTTAAGCCCTCAAATTGGCCCTGGAACCTAATTTTTAACTAGGCCGGACACTAGGTCTGGACAGGGCCAAAACCTAGTCAAAAACTATAAAAAGAGCTACAGAGCTCATTTTTGGGGTCAGATTGTAATTGAAACGAACTTGTAAGAGCATTTTGAAAGTAATCTAAAAGCTCCATTGATTCTCACTCTTTGTCTTACCTTGTGTGCGCGTGTGTGTGTATGTGTGTGCATGCTTGTGTGCTTCTCACTCACGCACTTGTGCCGCCACTTGCTCGAGGTCTTCATACCATCCTCACGTCTTCCCGGATTGACATTAAAGGAGGTGCTACTCATCATTGAGCTACAGGGATGACTCCATATGAGGCTTGGAATGGAAGAAGACCAAGCTTAGATCATTGTAAAATTTTTGGATGTATTGCTTTTGCTCATGTTCCTTCACAGGTTAGAGGCAAGATGGATCCAAAGGTAGAAAGGTGTGTATTTATTGGATATGACAACAATCAAAAGGGCTACAGGTTATACAACCCTACCAACAAAGGATTCTTGGTAAGCAGAGATGTAGTTTTTGATGAGAATAATTCATGGTATGAAGATTCATGCAGGAAGGTCACTTTACCATATGATCTTGAAGAAGATTTTCCAAAGCTAGGTAGAGAACAACCAAAGATTGAAGAACAAGACACCTCGAAGGATGATGAAGAATCTAGATGGAAAAGATCAAAGCATGGAAGTCTAAAGGTAAAGCAAAATTGCAGGAACTTGGACATGAGGCAAAATCATCACGTCATGGCCTAAGAAGATCTATGAGGGAAAAGAAAAAACCAGAAAGGTATGGGTTTGACACCTCATTAGTAACTAAGCATTCTATCTACATAGCACAGGACATAAACCGAGAGGAGCCATCATCATTTGAAGAGGCCAAAGCAAAAACAGAATGGAAGCATGCAATGAAGGAAGAGATTGAAGCACTTGAGGAACACAAAACTTCGGATTTGGTGCCCAAGACTTCATCCATGAAGGTAATAGGCTCAAGATGGGTCTATAAACTCAAGAAGAATTCTGATGGTTCCATTAACAGGTATAAGGCAAGGCTTGTAGCAAAAGGCTTTGCACAAACTCAAGGAATTGATTATGAGGAGACCTTCTCTCCTGTGGCAAAGATGCCTACACTTAGGGTTTTGCTTAGTATTGCCTCTTCCAAGAATTGGAAGATACTTCAACTAGATGTAAAGAATGCATTCTTGAATGGTTGGATAACAGAAGAGGTATATATGGCACAACCACCTGGTTTTGAGAATCAAGTTTATCCTAATTGTGTGTGTAAACTTAACAAAGCATTGTATGGTCTCAAGCAAGCTCCAAGAGCTTGGAATTTCAGGCTTGTTTCATTCTTGCAGGACAAAGGCTTTCAACCAAGCAAGGCAGATCCTTCACTCTTTATTAAAAAGAGTAACTCTGAGGTCATCTACCTATGTGTATATGTAGATGATATTATATTGACAGGAAATGATGCAGATGGTATGAAGAAGATCAAAGATCAGATGAGAGAAGAGTTCAAGATAAGTGATTTTGGTTCACTTACCTACTTCCTAGGTTTGGAAGTTGTCTACAAAGATCATGGTTTGTTTCTCACTCAAAGGAAGTACATTAAGGACATGTTAGCAAAATTCAAGATGCAAGATTGTAAGATTGCAGGTACTCCAATGGAGGTCAATCACAAATTGAGCTCACATGAAGGTGAACTCATAGAGGACATCACATCATATCAAAGTCTAGTGGGTAGTCTCAACTATGCCACATTGACAAGAGTAGATATATGTTACACTGTGAGTGTGCTAAGCCAATTTATGCACACACCAAGGAAACCACATATGGATGCTGCCAAAAGGATTCTCAAGTATCTCAAAGGAACCATAAATGAAGGACTTTATTATCCTTATGTATCTGATTTAGGTTTGAAGCTATTTTCTGATGCAGATTGGGCTGGCTCCAAGGAAGATAGAAGGAGCACTTCAGGTTATCTTACCTTTGCAGGTTCAAAGCTTATTTCATGGTCATCCAAGAAGCAGCCACAGTTGCTCTCTCTTCTATTGAAGCTGAATATAGAGGTCTTGCCATAGCTACACAAGAAGCTATGTGGATGAAGACATTATTCAAAGATCTTGGATTGGAGTTTGGAACTCCAACTATTTTTGGTGACAATATGAGTTCTATTCATTTGGCTGCTAATCCTATTTTTCATGCAAGGACTAAACATATTGAAGTTCATTATCACTATGTACGAGAGAAGGTTCTAAGCAAAGAGATTCAAATATCATATGTGTCCACTCATCAACAATGTGCAGATATTCTAACCAAAGCATTGGATGGTACAAAGCTTTGCAAATTCAAAGCTATGATAGGTTTGCAGGTAATCTTGGAAGATTGAAGACCTCAAGCATACTTGGCTTGAGGGGCAGCTGTTGGAGCAAGTCTATGACAAGCCTAAGCATTGGCTTGAGTCCCACAAAGTCATAGAAGAAGCCTTCAAATGAAGACTATGTAAAGTTCACTTGTGAACTATTTCTTGTAACTTTTGAAGAGTTTACTTAATGTAAAAGTGAAAGAATCTTAAGTGGTTGAGTCCACTTGATCAAGAATGGAAAGAGGAGCCACGAATTCATGATTTGTGGTAGGTAGAGAATCAAATAAATCGTTGATTGATTGGAGAGTGATTGAGGGAAGTTAGCCTCCCAAACTCAACTATAAATAGATGGCAATTTTAGTCGTGGTTAGAGAGACCTATGTGAAGACCTCCAAGAGCTGAGCTTTATGCCATATCAAGGTGTGATTACAATGCACACATATGTATCAGTAATTCCATTGTATTGTATAAGCAATATACTTTCATTTTCATGATCATTTGGGTTCATATTTCCATGTTCTTGTGAAGTGTACTACTCACTACCATTACTCTCAATTTTCTCAGTCAGATTGCAGAGATGGTTTCTCTGAGCTTGGTGCATCATTTTCAGTGATTTAACTTGGTAAAGTTAGCTCTATACGTCTACTATATGCTCACAATTTTTCATGTCATTTGGATGTTGCAATCTTCAGTTATGTTCATTTGAAATCAACAGGGTCTGTTCATCTTCACTTCTCTATCAGGTACCCGACTTTTTCACTCACCTTGTCAGAGCCATTTCGCAGTGATTACTTATCCAAATTGAATTATTTAAAGCTTGTTGCATTCAACTTACTGTCTAATATAACCATAAAAATTTTCATAATCATTGTATTCCTAAAGTTTGAGTTACAAGCAGGTTTCTGCTCACTGGTCTCAAACTGTAGCAGCCCGTGAAAATCGGGATGATGTCATCACTTGTTAAAACTCATTCTCAGTGTGTGGTTTATTATTTTTGATGAGATTACTCTTGAATGTTAGCTCTTTAAGTCAACTAAACTTCCCCAAGAGGAATTAAGCTAATTGCTGCTGTGCTCAGAGAATTATGCAAAACACTGGACAGGTGTATGAACCAAATTAGCAAGTTTTTCACCTCTGAGCTAACTCCAACTTATCTGTTTTGATCTATCTTTTTGAGAGTGATCTTCCAAGGTACATACGGTGTCTAATACATCCATTGGAAAGTTAAAAGGGCCCACCATATACTCCTGGAGTTCATTTGACTGGTGTAGATCAAGGATTTTGCAACACCTCTTCATCTTCAAGCACATACCTATCCATCTCTTCACATTATCCTATTATGGGAGTTGGTAAGATCATTTTGACTACTATTGATGGTAGTTCTTTCACTTTGTCAGATGCTCTGTTTGTGCTAGGGATCAAGAAAAATCTATTATCAGTTTCTACATTAGCCAAGATTAGCTTGGTTGAAAAATTTGTTGATGACAGGTGTACAATTCATGATCTGTCAAATGGTGATGTGATTATTGCTTCTCACCATCACCTCGACCCCCTCCAACCCAATCGTCCCCTCCTTTTTTCCCCACCACCCTCTGCGGCCCCCACCATCACCTCGACCCCCTCCAACCCCACCGTCCCCTCCTTTTTCCCCCCACCACCCCCGCGGCCCCCACTATCACCTCGACCCCCTCCAACCCCATCGTCCCCTCCTATATCCCCCACCACCCCCACAGCCCTCCACCACTCCACACCACCACCACCACTCCACACCACCACCACCCCACAACCCTCCACCACTCCACACCACCACCACCACCACTCCACACCACCACCACCACTCCACACCACCACTACCACTCCACACCACCACCACCCCAAAACCCTCCACCACTCCACACCACCACCACCACTCCACACCACCACCACCACCACCACCACCACTCCACACCACCACCACTCCACAGCCCTCCACCACTCCACATCACTACCACCACCACTTCACACCACCACCACCCCACAACCCTCCACCACTCCACACCACCACCACCACCACTCCACACCACTACCACCCCACAGCCCTCCACCACTCCACACCACCACCACCACCACTCCACACCACCACCACCCCACAGCCCTCCACCACCCCACACCACCAACACCACTGCTCCACACCACCACCACCACTCCACACCACCACCACCACCACTCCACACCACCACCATCCCACAGCCCTCCACCACTCCACACCACCACCACCACCACTCCACACCACCACCACCACCACCACCACTCCACACCACCACCACCCCACAGCCCTCCACCACTCCACACCACCACCACCACTCCACACCACCACCACCACTCCACACCACCACCACCACCACCACCACCACCACCATCACCACTCCACACCACCACCACCACTCCACACCACCACCACCCCACAGCCCTCCACCACTCCACACCACCACCACTCCACACCACGACCACCACCACTCCACACCACCACCACCACCACCACTCCACACCACCACCACCCCACAGCCCTCCACCACTCCGCACCACCACCACCACCACTCCACACCACCACCACCCCACAAGCCCCCCACAAACCCCTCAAATCTCACAATTTCCCACGACCTCCCACAAAGTTTTTCATGTAATTTTGGATGGATATTTGGAGGATCATTTCTTAACCAAACCCTACAGTGTTATATATCGTTGGAAAGTCTCGACGAGTACTTTCCAATGGTGTAATAATCACTTTGAAATCTTGTACCAATTTTTGACCACACCCCAAAAACCCCCACAACTGCCCATAACTCACCCCCTATTTCCACCCAACCCACAAACCCCTCAAACCCCACAAACCCCGCACAACTCCACACAACTCCACACCCCTCCACAACCCTCCACAAACCCATAAATCTCTCTCAACTCCCCACAACTCACCTCCCACACCGCCCACTTAATATGAAGGATCAAAAGCTACTACAAAAATTAGGTGAAGGATGTGCTTCTCATGGCTCATATATCACGGGCGGCACAAAATGAGGATCTCAATTTGCATTCAAAAGTGACAGTAAAGGTGTAAGAGGTAGAAGTAAAAGTGGAGAAATGAGTGTTGCCGCCAACCATTCATGACGACTGCCTATTTTTGAGGATCCAATTCAAATCAAGTGGAATATTTGATCTACCCCTACAATCTTGGGCAATCAACCGACGCGTGATCAGTGCACGTGAGGAATCGGCAAGGCCCTCTTGGCCTATTGGAGCCTATAAAAGCAATGGATTTGTGTTGATTTGGGATACATTCATACATTCATATATACACATTTACATTCGTACATACAGAGGTCCTCTCTTTGCACTTTGTGGCTTCAAGCCTACTGTAGGAAGTCACTCTGTAGTGAGGATACAGAGCGTGAGCTTCCGAGTGGAGGGCTAATAGCACAATAGTGTGAAGAGAGTGGCTTGGTTTTGTCATTCAGTGTGAGTCATTTTGGTATTTCGTGCTCTTTCCCTTAGAACAAGTTTTCATACTTGTATTGATCAGTGTTAGTCTGCATCTAGTTGTGTTCATCATACGGATTGGATGAGTCTCTTGTATTGAGGTTGTTTAGTTCTGGAGTGGCATATTAGCCTAGAGCATCAGCATTTGTAGCAGTTCCTTGGCTTACATTGTAATCATCTGTTCGAACTAAGGAATGGTTTGGGTCTCCCAGTATTGTCATTTGTTCTTAATCTTTTCTCTGAGAAGCTACAATTCTATGCAACCATTGTTATCTGCCTGCTCACAGAAGTGTTAAAGGGTATACTTCCCTAAGGAGAACCTCCCTTGAGTAGGTGACGTACTGGAAGTTCTTATTCTCTGCTCTTGTTAAAAGTGGATACCCTAGTAGCTCCTCTACAATTTGGCACACCCGGTGGGACCCTTGCATTTTTGTGAGAGGCCCTGAGGATAGTAAATAGTCCTCCTTTTCAATATTTGTGCCCTATTGCATTTGCAAGTAGGTACATGACCCATACGCGAGCAGATAAGGAGCCTCTTTGTATACCAAGGAGCCTTAAGAAGTCAGCTATATCTTCAACTAGTGAACCTACCTCCCCTCTACCCTCTTTGAATTTATCTATTGATTTCGGTGCGACACCACTATCAACGGAGAAGCATAGGAGAACAT
The DNA here is from genome assembly GCA_020310875.1 of Ceratopteris richardii. Lineage (NCBI taxonomy): Eukaryota > Viridiplantae > Streptophyta > Polypodiopsida > Polypodiales > Pteridaceae > Ceratopteris > Ceratopteris richardii. Next base: position 70,830 of record CM035419.1, read on the forward strand.
TAGACTTTTCCTCAGATACGTCAGAAGAAACACCAGTGCAAATGGAGGATCTCTCTCATTTACTCTCCAGACTCAATATTAAGTTCCCTACCTTCAAGGGACAAGCTTATGAGGATGCTGATGATCATGTGAGGAGGTTCATCTCCTTATGCCGTGGACGAGGTCTGCAGAATAGAGAGGATGCAATGCTGGTACTCTTCCCATCCACATTGGAAGGCCTTGCTGACAAATGGTACAGTCAATATGCAGATGGCCATTTTGCTACATGGGAGGCTCTGAAGACGGCATTCTCACAGACATTTCGACCTAGTGACTCCTCAGAAAGAGCTCTAGACCAACTTGAGAATCTAAGGCTAAGATCAGGTGAATCCTTTCATGACCTTCACACTAGAACAAAAGCACTTGTTGCACGTCTACTACATGCTGCAGGTGACTTCTTGGTTAAAAAATGGATAGAAAAGGCTCTGCCCAGGTCATTTCAGCAAAAGCTACATGAGTCCCTTAGATTGGATGCAACCCTCAATGATTTTGTTGCAGCAGCATCACGCATTGAAGAAGCAAGGCAACATTTTGAAGGGGATACACAATCAAATTATGTTGCAGAACTAGACCCTATTGGGCAACTGAGGAAGGAACTAGAGGCATTGAAAATGCAACAAAATCAACAAGAAGAGAAGGTCTTGCCACCACTGCGTCGCACTGATGATGAAGTAGCCCAACTTCGCCGTGAGTTAGAAGATTTGCGGACCACTCAGGATATAAGAAGGCAGATTTGGTGTACAATATGTAACAACAATGGACATTCCAATGCTAATTGCCCTAACAAGGTAAGCTGTCAATTTTGTGGAAAGGATGGTCATGAAGCTAGAGACTGTTACTACCTCAAGGATACACAGCAATGAGGTAACCCTCAAGCTTTGGATTCATATTATGCTAGTACTTCAAATGCACCTAATAGGGAGGAGAATCGTTCTAGAAAGCCTAGATATAATAGGCCCTTGATGTGTTATCGATGTGGTGAGTATGGCCATATGCAAAATAGGTGTTCCCTTCCAGAAGATACACCTCCTTGTCAACATTGTCCAGAGGCTAAGGATCACTATACCAAAGACTACCCAAGAAGTTGTCCTGCTCCAATCCACATGATTGCAGTCTCTCCACAAGAAGAAGGTATGACCACTCAATCTTATGTTGTTTCATCTTCTTCAATGCCCATGATGACTAGAGCCAGACAAGCGGCAGCAACCCATAGAGAGGAACAAGAGGGAGTCCAGGATAAAGAAGAGGAAAAGAAGTCTGGGTGGAAGGGCCAAGCAGAAATTGAAGGAGCTTATGAAAGGATGGCTACTTCTCTAAGGGACCAACCAACAACTCTGCAACAAGACACTCATGAGGTAAACATTGAACAGATCTTGAAAGGTATTTATCACAAGGTTAGTCTATACAAACTTATAAGGATGGATTCAAAAATAAGAAGTGACTTATTGAAGATTATACACTCTGCTCACTTGGTCCAATCACCCAGTATAGATGGTTTCATGGTTGATTTTCCCCCTGCACCCTTGGCAGACTACCAAAGCTCAAGATTATCTGTTTGTATAAAGGATGAAGCTCTCATAGGTGTGATCATAGATGGAGGCTCTGGTATCCATTTGATGCTATATTTCACAATGAAGAAACTGAATTTGAACCCCACCAAGATGGCACCATTTACAGTTACACTAGCAGATCAACATCGGGTTGCACCTCTTGGCATTATTGAAAAGGTACTGATGATAGTACAGGGTTGCCACTTTGTGTTGGATTTTGTTGTTATTGCACTTCCATAGGAGACTTCCTACCCTTTACTTCTAGGGAGACATTGGCTGAGGCAAGCAAAAGCTTTGGAAGATTGGGGGAAAAACAAATTGTGGATTTCCAAAAGCACCAATAGCCAACTGCAACTACATTTGGAAGAAGGATTTGACTCAGGGAAAACTACTGGGTATACTGTGGACACTCAGGTAATGCCCTCTCTACCCCAAGAAGAAGATACATTATTGAATTGGATGATGGAAAGCGCAGAATGTTGCACGGTGGAAATCAATGAAATAGAGGAAGAAGTTGCAGATGAAGGAGTTGCAGGAAAAGGCCATGAGGTTCACAAGGAGTTGAAGAATGAGAGCTTGCAGGAGATTATGAATGTTGAAGGGGCAATAACCATAGAGGTTTCAGAACAGGAAAGTTATGAGCCTGAATGCAGAGAGGATCTCCCCTTTTCATATATACCTCAAGGATGGACCAGAGAACATATTGCAGAATATAAGTTAAAGTCCACTCTGCATATAGTGGAGATGATTTCTCAAACAAGACTAGTCCTGAAACACTGGTTCAAGAAGTAAATCTAGGTGATGAAGAGAACCCTCAAGTAGTCCACTTAGCCTCTTGGCTATGGCATTATCCTCCTTTACTGCAGAAGGTAACTTCTTTACTTTTTGCCTACAAAAATGTCTTTGCATGGTCCTACAAAGATCTAACAGGGATACCAGAGGAGCTTGGATTACACAGAATACCCTTAGTTGAGGGAGCCGCGCCTGCAAGAAGTAGGCCATATCGACTCAATCCAAAATATGCAGAGGCGGTAAAGTTGGAAGTTACAAAACTAGAAGAAACAGGTATAATTGTTCGAGTAGAACATTCCAGGTGGCTTTCTTCTATGGTTATTGTACCCAAGAAAAATAGTGGAAAAATAAGAGTTTGCGTTGATTTTCGTGCCTTAAATAAAGTGACTGTTCAAGATGGATTTCCTCATCCCTTTTCAGAGCAAGTACTTGAGGAAGTAGCCGATCACACTTTGTATAGCTGAACCTTATGAGTGAACAAGTGTAAGCTTTGCCGCCCAACAGTATCCAGTACTGACCACACTGAGGGACAGGCCCAGTGAGCGGTTTTAGTGGCTACAATCAGATAGTGATCCATCCTGATGATAGGGACAAAACAGCCTTTGTTACTCCATGGGGCACTTATGTCTATACCCGCATGGCTTTTGGTTTGAAGAATGCACCAGCTTCATTTAATAGAACAATGTATCTGATATTGGGCAAATGGTTGACAACCTTTCTACGCATTTTCATGGATGACTTTTTCAGTATTTTCATGCACAGATAGAAGAACAGTAGTTCAAGATTTCCATGATCATTTGGAAAATCTAAAGGAAATCTTTGAGCAATGTCTCAAAACAAGTTTGAAGTTAAATCCTGCTAAATGTCATTTTTTGGTCACCAAGGGCACTCTTCTCGGTCACATAGTATCTGCTGAAGGGATAACGGTTGACCCTGCAAAGGTTACTGCTATTCTATCAATGCCTATTCCACAAAGCCCAAAGGAAGTGCAAAGTTTTTTGGGCCATGCAGGATATTATAGAAGATTCATACGAATGTATTCAAAAATAGCTAAGCCCTTATCAAGGCTTACCAGTAAAAAGGTCCCTTTCTCATGGAGTGCTGAAGCTGAGAAAGCATTTTGTGAACTAAAATTGAGGTTATGTACTGCTCCACTTTTAAGTGTTCCTAACTGGTCACTGGAGTTTCATGTGCATACAGATGCCAGCCTTCATGCTGTTGGTGCAGTTCTAGCTCAACCATCATCACACAAGGTTGATAGACCTATCTCCTACGCCAATAGACGACTCACCCAAGCAGAAAGGAACTACAGTACGACCGAAAGGGAAGGCTTGGCTATTGTATTTGCTCTTCAGAAGTTTCGGCATTACCTTCTTGGTGTACATTTTATAGTCATATCCGACCATCAGCCCTTAAAGTACTTGATAAACAAGCCTAGAGTGGCTGGAAGGGTTTGGAGATGGTTACTCCTATTTCAAGAATTTAACTTTGATATTCATATTAAGCCAGGAAGAGAGCACTACATGGTAGATCAAGTGTCCAGGACTGCAATGAGCGAGAAGGCAACAGGTATTAATGATGAACTGGTGGATAGTAATCTCTTCCTAGTGGCAATTCAGACTGATTGGTATGATGGAATTCTCCATTTTCTCACTACTGGAAAACTCCCAGAACACTTGACACCTATAGAAAAGAGAAGATTGCTCCTGAAAACCAAAGCATATTCACTCATAAATGGGAATTTGTATAGATATTGTCAAGATGATATCCTGAGAAAATGTGTTTATCCAGAGGAGGTAACCCCTTTGCTTGAGGCAGCACACAGTGAAGGGCATCTAAAGGGGGAAGAATTGGCTCACAAAATCATCCACAAGGGTCTATGGTGGCCTCATATTTACAAGGATGCGATCAAGTTTGCTAAAGAATGCCACATCTGCCAGAGGTGTGCTCCTACGCCAACCAGATTGAATTTCCAACTATTAGTCATATCTACAAGATGGCTCCCATTTGAACGCTGGGGTCTTGATTTCATAGGACCAATTAGTCCAACTGGCCAACCTGGAGGTAAGAAGTATATTTTGATGGCCACATGTTATGCAACTAAATGGATAGAGGCTAAAGCTACTATGGACTGCACGGCGTTAACAGTAGCTAAGTTCTTGTATAAACGTATTTTCTCAAGATTTGGTTGCCCACTGGAAATCACTAGTGATAGGGGAACACATTTTGTAAATCATCTGCTCCAATTTGTATTTGACAGGTACAAGGTCTTCCATAAAAAATCTTGTGCCTACTATCCAAGGGCAAATGGGCAAGCTGAGAGCTCCAATAAGATTTTGATCGGGTTGTTGCGCAAATTATCTTTTGATCATCAAAGCTTTTGGCCACAAGCATTGATCGGTGCAATTTGGGCTTTCAGAACTACAAGAAGGGGAACCACTGGTGAGAGTCCATTTCGCTTAGTATATGGAAAAGAGGCATTGGCCCCATTTGAATTCATTATCAAAAAAGAAATGGGAACCAAAACCGTTGGAATTGAACCTCCCATTGAGAGATTGGTGGCATTAGAAGAATACAGAGAAGGAGCAATGCAAAAACTTTAGGTAACACAAGAAGAGCGCAAAAGACTGCATGACAGATATCTGAGGTCTAATGAAGTTTAGGAAGGATCCATGGTTTTAGTGCATTAGGTCCCAACAATTCCAACCAAACTGGCACCCAAATGGATAGGACCTTACACAGTGGTAAAGGTATTACCTCATGGAGCAGTACATCTGGAGGATTTGCAGGGTAAGAGGATACCCCTGGTCAATATTTCCAGGGTGAAGAAGTACCAGAATTAAGGTAAATTGGAAGCATTTCATTCACCGTACCTACTATATTTCATTTAGTGATTGCAGTTTATTATGAAAAAAAAGTGTGAAAAAAAAATAAAAATAAACTAAAAAAAAATTAAAAATTATTATTTTATTTTTTTATTTTTATTTTTTATTTATTCATTTCTCCAGGGTGAAGGATTATCTGAGTTAAGTCAAGGAGGAAGAACTTCCTTCACTATCTTGTTTTCAGCTTCGGGAATTGCACCAAGACGGTGCAAAGACTTGATGTGGGGGTCTGTATCGCGGCATTTCCCTCCCTCTCTCTTTTTCTCTCTCTCTTCCCTCCTTTTTTCCCCCACTACCCCCGCATCCCCCACCATCACCTCGACCCCCTCCAACCCCAACCCCACCGTCCCCTCCTTCTTTCCCCCACCACCTCCGCATCCCCCACCATCACCTCGACCCCCTCCAACCCCAACCCCACCGTCCCCTCCTTTTTTCCCCCACCACCCCCGCGGCCCCCACCATCACCTCGACCCCCTCCAACCCCATCGTCCCCTCCTTTTTTCCCCACCACCACCCGCGGCCCCTACCATCACCTCGACCCTCTCCAACCCCACCGTCCCCTCCTTTTTTCCCCCACCACCCCTGCGGCCCCCACCATCACCTCGACCCCCTCCAACCCAATCGTCCCCTCCTTTTTTCCCCACCACCCCCCGTGGCCCCCACCATCACCTCGACCCCCTCCAACCCCACCGTCTCCTCCTTTTTTCCCCCCACCACCCCCGCGGCCCCCACCATCACCTCGACCCCCTCCGACCCCATCGTCCCCTCCTTTTTTCCCCCACCACCCCCACAACCCTCCACCACTCCACACCACCACCACTCCACACCACCACCCCACAGCCCTCCACCACCCCACAGCCCTCCACCACTCCACGCCACCACCACCACCACTCCACACCACCACCACCCCACAGCCCTCCACCACTCCACACCACCACCACCACCACTCCACACCACCACCACCCCACAACCCTCCACCACTCCACATCACTACCACCACCACTCCACACCACCACCACCCCACAACCCTCCACCACTCCACACCACCACCACCACCACTCCACACCACCACCACCACTCCACACCACCACCACCCCATAGCCATCCACCACTCCACACCACCACCACCACCGCTCCACACCACCACCACCACCACTCCACACCACCACCACCCCACAACCCTCCACCACTCCACACCACCACCACCACCACCACTCCACACCACCACTCCACACCACCATCACCCCACAGCCCTCCACCACTCCACACCACCACCACCACCACCACCACTCCACACCACCACCACCCCACAGCCCTCCACCACTCCACACCACCACCACCACCACTCCACACCACCACCACCCCACAGCCCTCCACCACTCCACACCACCACCACTCCACACCACCACCACCACCACTCCACACCACCACCACCCCACAGCCCTCCACCACTCCACACCACCACCACCACTCCACACCACCACCACCACTCCACACCACCACCCCACAGCCCTCCACCACTCCACACCACCACCACCACCACTCCACACCACCACCACCCCACAGCCCTCCACCACTCCACACCACCACCACCACCACTCCACACCACCACCACCCCACAAGCCCCCCACAAACCCATCAAATCTCACAATTTCCCACGACCTCCCACAAAGTTTTCATGTAATTTTGGATGGATATTTGGAGGATCATTTCTTAACCAAACCCTACAGTGTTATATATCGTTGGAAAGATCTCGACGAGTACTTTCCAATGGTGTAATAATAACTTTGAAATTTTGTATCAATTTTTGACCACACCCCAAAAACCCCCACAACTCCCCATAACTCACCCCCTATTCCCACCCAACCCACAAACCCCTCAAACCCCTCAAACCCCACAAACCCCACACAACTCCACACAACTCCACACCCCTCCACAACCCTCCACAAACCCATAAATCTCTCTCAACTCCCCACAACTCACCTCCCACACCGCCCACTTAATATGAAGGATCAAAGGCTACTACAAAAATTAGGTGAAGGATGTGCTTCTCATGGATCATTCAGATATCACGGGCGGCACAAAATGAGGATCTCAGTTTGCATTCAAAAGTGACAGTAAAGGTGTAAGAGGTAAAAGTAAAAGTGGAGAAATGAGTGTTGCCGCCAACCATTTATGACGACTGCTTATTTTTGAGGATCCAATTCAAATCAAGTGGAATATTTGATCTACCCCTCCAATCTTGGGCAATCAACCGACGCGTGATCAGTGGACGTGAGGAATCGGCAAGGCCCTGTTGTATATTATTGAACAAGGCATTGTGAAAATGTTAAATTATTAATATATTAATATGTTTTTGATGTTTTTGATATAGCAGCTGAAGGTTCGTGAGGAGCGTGCAAGGCGTGAAAGGGCGGACATCAATAATCCGAATAATTATTATTTATTTTGTAAATAAACCCGCGTAGAAGGTTGTATTGTTAGAAAAGTAATGGTTAGAATAAGGGTCGTTGTAGACCGCAGTTTCTGTTATTGAAAGCAATGGCTTTCTGTAAAAGTTATCAACTTTTAGTTTCACGCCTGCTTTTCGAAGCCGCCCTCTTGTAACCACTCTTTTCGACGTAATCAAAATTCCTATAAATACATGTACTCTGTGGACTGTCGAAACAGAGTGCATGGGGGGAGATTGCACCCAATACTGCGTTCTGTCTCGTCTCTTGTTGCGTCTATTGCCTGTGCGTTATTCTGTATCCGTCATATCTGTATGCGCGTGAGTAAGATCCTGACAACAGTGGTATCAGAGCTCTGCACGCGTCAATATAGATCTGTTCTCTGTTCGCGATTTTGAAGGTGTTTACTCCTTCGGCTTACTCCAAGGCGTCGACTAAGGCAAAGAACTTAGACAATACATTGGCAACATTGGCACCCAAGGCTCCCTTGGCGACTGTTGGCAGCCGTTGGCTACGCGCGAGGCAATGTTAATTTTTGAGTGGTAATAGAGAGGTTAAGAGTCCCTAAGGTAGGAGGATTTGAACCCACAACCTCCTACTTTCAAGGGAAGTGCTTTGACCACTCCACCATCTCTTGGAGTTGTACTCCTCTTCTCTCTCTTTGGTATTTGTGCAAGGCGCGCGTCGAATTCAAATTTGGACCCAATAAAGAATCAAGTGTAACTTTCACTCCGTATGTCGGATTGAGGCGTATAATATACCGTTGGAAAGCTCTCGGAATGAAATTTCCATTGAGCTAGTTTGCAAGTGTGAATTCCTTCAAAATCTTTGGGTGACAATTGATTTAAGACACTTAGGTTGAAAGCAAGGATCCAAGAGCAACATGGCGGATTACAGTAATTCAGCTTTACCTGGAGTTTGATTCGAACAAGAGTTAGAGATTATGAATCAAGAGCTTCAAGCACTTCAACAAACCATACAAGGACGTTATGCTATGCTTCAATTCGACGGACGAAAAGAAGGCCCCTTTGTCTTATCATGGCTATCCCTTTTCAACGATTTCTTTTCCGATGGGTTATATTCAGAAAATAAGAAAATCGAGTTTGCCACCAATTATTTGGTAGGACGAGCGCAGTTATGGTGGACTGATCTTTGGTCCTAATGAGGCAACTTCTTAACCTTTGTAGGTTTCATGTGATGATGCAAATCATCCCATTTCTGATGCAAATTTACATGATTCACTTATTGATGAGAGAGTTGATATTGAGGAGGCAAAAGCTATGCCAAAATGGCTAGTGCAGACTTTGCGTGATAGCAAATTAGATGCACCTCTATCATATCATACTTGATCAGGCTCTCGTACTGCCTCTTTTGCATCAAATTTCTATGCTATGGCTGCATCTAGTCTTTGTGATGAGACTAAGCCTGTTTTGTTTGATGAAGCCCAAAATTCAAAAAATAGGATGGCTGTTATGCAATCTAAGTATGATGCTATAATGAAGAATGGCACTTGGTCTTTTTGTGACTTGCCTCCTGGCAGGAAGGCCATTGGCACTAAGTGGGTATACAAGCTGAAGTGTAAACGTGATGGTACAATTGACATGTATAAGACTAGGCTTGTTGCAAAGGGTTATGCATAGGAAAGAGGCATTGATTTTGATGAAACCTTTGCTCCTACTTGCCCAATGACTACTGTGCGTAGCATTTGTGCACTTGCAGGTCATCATGGTTGCAATGTACATCAGTTGGATATTAAAACAACATTTTTGAATGGTGATTTGCATGAAGAAGTGTATGTTTTTCAGCCCCCTAGCTTTGTGCAGAAAGGGCATGAAAACCAGGTGTGCAGGTTAAAGAAGGCATTATATGGTTTAAAGCAAGCACCAAAAGCTTGGTATGAAAAGATACATGCCTATTTGATTGCACATGGTTTTGAGAACAGTCCAACAGAAAGCATCTAATATTTCAAGCATGGTAATGATGTACTTTTGATCATTGTGGTGTATGTTGATGACATGTTGCTCACTGGTCCTTATGAGAAGCATATTGTTGATTTCAAGGCTGATTTACATGCCTCATTTGAGATGTCTAATTTGGGGCATTTGCATCATTATTTGGGCATTCAGTTTATGCGCATTGATGGTGGAATTGCTTTGTGTCAAACGAAATATATTGAGACATTATTGTAGCGTTTTGGCCTTGAAGGCTATTAACCTATTGCCACTCCTATGGAGACACGTTTACGACTGGGTCTTCATGATGTTGGAGATGCATTTGATGTTGTTCTCTATCAACAGGTTGTTGGATGCTTGATTTACTTATGCATTACTCAGCTAGATATTTAGTTTGTTGTCTCACAGATAAGCAGGTTTATGCATTGCCCAGGAGTCAAGCATTGGTAGGTGGTTAAGCGCATCTTTTGCTACTTGAGTGGTACTCGGATCCTTGGTTTGTTTTATCCCAAGGGGGGATTGTTGCGAACATTTGTTTTATGTAGGGTACAAGTTTCAAATTATGTAAATACCTTTGGGAAGTCTTCAAATACTTCAAGAAGGCTCATATTATTCATAAAATGTAGCAAAAATACCACGTGAGTTCTAGAACATGGTGAGTCAAATTAGTGAGTCACAAGGGAGCTTCAGTGGTGTCCTAGTGGAAGGTCGATGTGGCTAGTTCTCAAAGTCCATCAATACTTTGCTTATTTGAGCACTTGAGTCATGTAATACCTCCATCCAAGTGTCTACCACGAATTTAGATGTATTAGGAAGGTTTTAGATTAGTTTCCCATGCTATAAAAAGAGGAGAAAAGTCGTGATCTTGTGGGATGTCCAAGAGAGTCATATGTGTATCTCTACACTGCTGTAGTTTTGTATGCAGAGATTGTAGAGCTTGTATCTCCCTCATTATATATCAAAAATACATATTTGATAGCTCATTGGAAAGCTTGTACTGTCTAATTTCTTCATGTAAATTTTCATAATCATTGAGTTTGTGAGCTGAGAGCAATGCTCTCTGCAAGTAGTGTGTGTTCTCTGTTTTTTATCCCTGCTGAAGGTCTCCATTAAACCTCAAACTTGCAGAGGTCATATCTCCCTGTGTATGTATCCAAATCATGTGTTCTTTGGCTTGTTAGAAAGCTATTTAAGTCTACTTGTGTTCTGGAAAGTTTTAAAGTCATTGGAGTTGTGAGTTAAGAGAAGTAGTCTTTGAAAGTGATGTGTGTCCTCAGGTTCATCTCTGTTTCAAGGTCTCCATTAAAGCTGCATATTGCAGAGGTCATAGCTCATTGTGTATTTATCCATTTGAGGTGTTCTATATCTTGTTGGAAAGCTCTTAGAGTCTAGTTTATGTATGTGAAACAGTTTTGGAAAATTCTAAGTGAGTAAAGAGCAATTTGCTCTGCAAGAAAATTGGTCTGTGCATACAAGTTTGTGAAAAAGTCAACTAGGTCCTGTTGGGTTTCACCTACTTCTAGCTGTACTTTGGAGATCAATAAACTCCAACAGGGATCACTATGGCTAGATTTGCATGCTTTTTTTGACTCTGATTGGGATGGTTGCTATGACACTCATGTGTCCACTAGTGGCTTTTGCTTCATGCTTGGTAGCTCATGTATATCTTGGTTGAGCAAGAAGCAGCCTACTATGGCCACTTCCAGTTGTGAGGCTGAGTATAGGGAAGCTTTCACAGTGATTGTTGAGTGTGTGTGGCTCAGACGCCTTATGGTTAATTTAGGTGTTGGTTAGTCTTCTGCCACCACCATCTTCACCGACAGTCAGAGCACATTGGCAGTTGCGAGGAACCCTGTGTTCCATGATCGCATTAAGCACATTGAGGTGCATTATCATTATGTCAGGGAGAGATTCTCTGTTGGGGAGATCAGCTTGGCATAGTGCCCATGCATGAGAACATTGTAGACCTTTTCATGAAGGCTCTGCCTAGGGAGAAGTTTGAAGCTTTCCGCAAAGCTTTGGGCTTACTTCCTTTTGTGGAGTGATTTCCACATAGCTTAGCACTTCCTTATACATGAGTACCAACTCCTTGTTCACTGCATTACTCCCAGGGGGGAATTTGTTGATATATTTAGGTAGTGATGTGTGTGAACACACTAGGACCGCCAGGGCACTTTTTTCCCTCTTTAGGATTTCTTTTCCCCGGCTTGTATATACGCCTATTTCCCTAACGGGCTACTTATCTTTGTACATTCTAATGGTAATAAATTCAGTATTGTGTGTTGAGATCCAACCTTCTTCTTCTTCCTTGTGTTGTTCGCATGCTTCCGCAGATGTCTAGCTCCAACATAATCCACTTAAAACTTTTGCTTTGAAACTTGTCCAGAACACATTTCCATCTTTGTTCATTTGAAAGACCCAAGCCCATAGGTATGCCCAAAAGTTTGAAGATAGTGCCTTCCTTAATGATGTCACAACCTGCCAGCTTGACATAGTCCGGAATGAATTTATTAGAAGCATAAAATCTAGTTTTTTTGTGATTGACAATGGAGCCACTAGCTTTATAGAACAAATTTAAACATTTAAGAAAGTTATCAACAGAGAAATTATCAGCTCTAAAAATCATGTTAGTATCATCAGCAAACATTTGAAGGCCGAGATGGGATGGGGCATTAGGGATCCCAATACCTTGAATAGAGCCTTGATCAATACAACCATTCACTAACCAACCAAGGGCATCACTTGTTATGGCAAAAAGAAGGGGGGGGCAAGGAGAAAACCCTGCCTAATAGACCTACATGATTTAAAAAGAGCTGATAAATGACCATTCATCGCAATCCTAGAGTGAGCATTTCCAGAGAGAACACTAGTAAACTTGATAAACCTTTTACCAGCTCCAATGTCATAAAGAGACTGCAGAATGAACTCCCACTCTATTCTATCATGAGGTTTGTCAAAGTCAACTTTGAAGAAGTAGGTGTCTAAGTTGAGCTCTTTAGCATAGTCAAGGCCTTCCCATATGGAAATGATGGCATCAAGAAAAAACCTACCTTTTATAAACCCTTTTTGCTCAGGGAGAATGATACTATCCATTAAGAGACTCAATCTTCTAGCAAGAGTGGCAACATAAATTTTGTACAAAGAAGTCAGACAAGAGATTGGTCTCCAATTGTTTAGGTCATCCTTAGGTCCTTTTTTGTGCACAAGTTTAATAACTCCAATTTTGATAACGGTAGAAAGAATACCTCTTCTAATTTCTTCTTGCCAGATCAAGAAAATAATGGGAACCACATTTTCCTTTAGCTCTTGAAAGAATTCATTGGGAATACCATCATACCCAGGAGACTTATAGGGTTTCTTTAACCTCATCGGCAAAAAGGGGGAGATCCAAGAGGGAAGCCAGGCTTTGAGGAATCATTTTCTTCCTTTTAAGAGCAATAGTAGCTCTAGCACTCCGGATGTGCTCGCCTCTCTTGGGAGGCATGGAGAAAACATTTGTAAAGAAGCTTAAAGCCTCCTGCAAGTTCTCCTTAATACAAGTAGCATGACCACTAGAACTTTTCTTAAGCAAAGGTATAAAATCTCTAGCTTTCTTTTTCCTCATGAGATCAAACATATGTTTATTAGGTTTGTCAACTTTCCCAGTCCAAAATTCTCTAGATGTGACAAGGGCACCACTAGATGAGAGGTAAATTATCTTCATATCTCAATCTATCTTGAAGCTCAAGGACCTTCTGACTGATAGAAGTGCTACTAAGATTAGAACACTTAACATTCTCTATCTCTTTTACTATCATCATCCTTCTATTGTTTCTAATAGCCTTGGCCTTATACTTGAAGGTGGTGAGCACATTCTGAATATCTTTGATAGCCAACTCCCAAGCCAAAAAAGGGGAGATATCAGTGGCAAAGTTTCTATTGAAAATGGCTTCAATTTGACTTTTAACAAAGGGAATCTTGAGTACGGAGGCATCTAAATGAGGCCAGCCAGCTTTATCGTCAGGGTTGTTTCTAAACAACTTAACCATGATGGGAGCATGATCAGAGTTGGAGGGAATGGTGAAGCTCACAGATATTGTTCCAAAGCTCCTAAAACCTAATAATATTCATATAAACTCTATCAAATCTCGCAGAGAGTTTTTTATGAATACTTCTATTATTCTAGAAATGTCTAGAATTGATGGATAGATAAAGCAAATTGTGAGTATTAACCTAGTTAAACTAGGCCTCTAGAAATGACGAAAATTGATGGATAGATCAAGCAAATTGTGAGTATTAACCAAGTTAAACTAGGCCTCTAGAAATGACCAGAATTGATGGACAGATCAAGCAAATTGTGAGTATTAACCAAGTTAAACTAGGCCTCTTTTTCTTTACCTTCCAAGACATTATCTCTATTTCTTGATCTATCAATAGAGTTGATGACCATGTTGAAATTACCAATCAAAAGAATGTCATCTGAAATACTAGTAATTTCCTCCCAACACTTGGTTTTTTTAGAAGAATTATTGTCTCCATAAACACAAACCAAGGTTAAGTTAATATGGTCTTTGCATTTAATAGCTATCCATTGGTCAATATTACTGACCAAAACTTCATCACCAAGGTGATTCAGATTAGAAACTACACGAATAGCAGCACCACCTTTACCATTGTTGTGCTTAGTATGATACTAAGAGTAACTGCTGGAGACAACCTTCAAATTAGCTTTTAGGTTGAAACCCCCAACTTTGAGCTCCTGCAAGCATATAAAATCAAGAGCAAAAGTAACATCCTTTAGCTCATTGTTAATCAATTTTCCCTGACTAGGATTAGTTAGGCCTTTAGTGTTAAGAGATATGAATTTAACTGTATCCATAAGTGAAGATAAAACAAAATCGGAACATGATAAAAGACAAGAAGCAAGAGATAGACCTCAAAAATTACTTTTATGATTCCTAGGGGGCTTAATAACCATACCAGAGGCTCTAACTATTTCTTTTCTTTTGGTCTTACCTTTTTTCTTTTGTTTGTATTTTGGACATATGTTCTTCATCACATTTATTGCTTTGTTTAGTGAATACTTCTTTAGCAGAGTGGTCATTACTAGATTCCTCATCTTCTAAAGAAGTATTGTCAAAAGAGTTACCTGAATTTGAATGACCCTTTCGGGCGTCTTCTTATCGACATACGTCCATCCATTGCTCTCATTGTAATTCTGGAATCTTGTATTAGATTGAGCCACAAGGGAATTCCCATGATCAACAAGTTGTCTTGTTGGTCTTCTTGAGGAGTCTACAAAATCAGTGTTAGTAATATCTTTAAGAACTTAGAAAGGGTTAGAAATTTGTTTCACAAGAACCTCAGGTTTCTGACCCCATTTAGGGATTCTTTTCCTAGCCTTGTTAGGAAACTTTTTGTTGATAACCTCAGATTTGTTCTGCTCAGACTTATGGTTGTCTCTTCCTTGAAGTTTGCCACAGTTTGGACTCTTCTCCTATAGCTTACTAATGTTCTCCAATAGAGGACAGTCCTTTATCAAGTGACCTTGCTTGCAACAGTGAAAGAAAACATTAGGAGACTTTTTGTAGAAAACTTTTTGCTCATGAATTTTGCATCCTTTAGAGTGTTTAAGGACTAAAATAGACTTGATATTCTTGGATATATCTACTTCAATCAGTATTTGAGGGTCCCATTTAGGGTTAAAACCATTTCTGGGTCTTTGACCTAAAACTTTACCTAACAAAATTCCCATTTTCTCTACCCATGGGTAAAATTCAACAGGGAAATCAGGAAATTCAATCCAAACAAAAACTTTAGTGGGCTTAAGGCCTATGGGATTCAAAAAAAGAAACACGGATATTTCTAATGATCTAGTGACCTTCAGCAATAAATGCATAGCATTATGAGCATTTTCAAAGAAAAACAAGAAATACCTATTAGGGAGGTATTGAATGTGTTTAACCATTAATCCTCTACTTTCTCAATTAATTCTCATCTAGGTTTCAAGGACTTCTTGAGTAGGATGGGGTGTGTGAAAAAGTCCAGTAACCACTTTTTTAGATAAGTGGTTGTTCCAATTTTCCAGAGAGGCACTTTCAATAATAAGCATACAATTGTCACTTTCTTCATACTCATGGTCTAAGTTAATCGTATTTCAAGAGAAACCTTACTCCCTTCTCTGGAATACTCATTGTCAACCTCCACTTTCTCCTTTCCGTTATTCTCTTTACAAATAGATTGAGGAATAGGGTTGCCTAGGTATACTTGAGTGTTGAACATTGAGAAGAATCCTTGATGATGAAATTGAAGTGCTTGAGCATAGGAAATACCTCCTTGTCGAGAGATAATGCCATTTGCCTTGGTCACAACAAAGATTGAGGAGTGTTCTACTCCATATCGAGCACTTTCAGCCAAATCTATAGATAAGGAGAATTGTTTAGGACCAAAGTTGTCATAGATAGGGTTTAAAATTGATCATGACACTCCAATAGTGTCCATCTGAAGGTTACAGGGACCACCCATCCCATCCCACAGAGCATCTTGAAGGGACATCTCTCAAAAGAAGAAAAGAATGTAGTCAAAATGCACGAGGGTTGCCCCCAATAGGGGGCACGATGAGAACAAAAGACTAGCCTTGTTCAGAGTTCATCAAAACCCTAGCTCATTTGACACACTTAAATACATTATATAGAGCTTTTGCTTTTGAAAATTTGTGCGACATTTGTTCCAATTCAATGCTTCAGAATCTTTCTACTATGCATTATTCCATCTCTAAGTTTTACGTATGTTTCTAATTTTTTTTTTGAGGAAGTTCGACACAGCCTACTCTTCCAAATTTTAATTAATAGAAATTACAAGAGAACGGGTCTAGCATCGATGGGACCCCCCATATCCCACAAAGCATGGGTTGCTTATAGATTACTAGAGAATTTTACAAAGAAGGTTGATAATCCTCTCATCCCCATCACGTGGGGCCCACTTCATTTTGATCTTGATCCTCTCTAGGAAAATCACTCTATGATGTCTAAAGCCGGGGCTTCTTACAATTGGAAATTCTTTTGCCTAAAAGGAAAAGAGATTTTTCAATCGACCATTCATGCCACGAAGGCATCGTTTGCACCATGGGGGGGCCTTGAAAATTGTGTTACCTACTTCAACTGCTACAAACAGGGCCATCTCATAAAGGATTGTCCTCTTTTGGTGAAAAAATGAACATGATAGTCCAACTGATGGTAAACAGTTTAAAGAAAGTATAAAAACAAAAAGTTCTTAAGTAACCAAGGTAATAAGAAAAATAATGAGAAAAACCACAAAAAGAAGGTAGGAAAATCTAACAATCAATTTGATGTTCTTTTGGAAGAAGTTTCTAACCCATTTGACCAAGTGCAGGTTAATGATAAGGTTGACAAAGAAAATTCAGATCCTAAGGCTACCTCGGATGATGTGCATAATGATGTTGTCAAAGACTCAATAAGAAGCTCTCATATTAGAAAAGGATGAAGAAGGATGGAATCAGGCTACATACAAAAAAAAAGCACAAATGAAGAATAGTTTACTAAGGATCACTCTAATACTCGAGAAAGTTTAAAAAACTATAATTCTAATGATGTTTTTTTATTAAGAATTGAATAAACATGATCAGTTGAAGATTTTTGAAATGGCTCAAAAGAGGACTGATCAGGAAGATACTATAATGGACAACATTGATGAGAGTAGGAAAACATATCAAGGTAACCCTAAACCTAAAAGAAAAGATCCCCTGAGGATATTTGTCTCTATGTCTATGCCTTCAAAAAATTATAGAAAGTAATGGATTTCCTATCTATTATCTGGATTTACTACATACTAGTGGAATTTGGAACTTTATAAATTGACAACATATGGAAGTCCAAATACTCTAAGAAACTGGTTTTGTTGATCAAAGATAGTCTGATGATATTCATGGACATTATTGTTTTTCATATATTTTGTGGGTTTGTTCTTCATTTGCTTATGATACAGATGTACTATACTCTAATGGAGCTTGGAACCCTTCCTAATGGCTGCCTATGGGTGACTAACTATGTTCTTAAATTGAGGCTTTTTTAGTTTAGGATTTTGATGTGGTATATTGTCCTTTGGTAAGGTATCATGAAAATCTCTAAAGAAGTGTTTTTTTATGAATAGTCTGTTGTTATACACAAACTATATTGATTTTCACTTGGTTTGTGGGTTGATTCTTCAAATTCTTATTATCTTTATCTACTATAAACTAATGAAGTTTGGTAAATTATCAACTGACAGCCTGTGGATGACTAAATACTTTATTAAGCTGAGACTTTTTGAGTACAAGATATGGAGGGAGTACATTGTCCTCTCGCAAAGCTCTTAAATGGATCATATTAATTTCTTGTCTTATAACATAAAGGGTCTGAGAGATCGTGTCACAGGTAAAGGTTGTAACAATTGGATGAAGGATATGAGCCTCAATCTATATTTTATCTACTTGCAAGAGTTAGTCTTCTGGGCTTAACTTAAATAAACACCTTAAAATTGTGTCTAATTCTCACTCTTGGTATCATACTAGCCATGATAATGGTAAAGCGGGTTCTACCATTGGTAAACAATCTTGCTTAAATCATATTGAGAAAATTCTTGTTAGTCCTTCTAATCAATGGATTGTTGCTAAGTGCCTCAACCTAGTGGACTTGACCTATGTTAGCCTCTATGCTTCCAATTCTGGTGCAAATAGAAAAAGATGGTGGGAAGAGCTTTACAATTTGGAAGGAGATCTCATCATTCTTAGTTATTTCAACATGGTGGTTGAACCCAAAGCGAGAATTGGTAACAAGAATAAAGTTATTTGTGGTAAAGAAAAGATTGCTTGGATAAACCTTATTACTCATAAGAATTTGTTTGTCTTCACCTCTAATACTAACTTTACTTGGACTAATAGGAACAAAAACATGTTCTTGGCTGCTAGGTTAGAAAAAGGGTATATGAATGTTGATAAATTCTAGGATTATTGGCAAGTCATGTTACCGTTAGTGTCCATGTGAATGGCCAAATGGCCAAAGGACACTTCTTTGTATATGTTCTTTAATAAAACATATAGTGGCCTAGTCACTGACATATTGTAAGTTCAACCACATTTGTAAGACCTAAAGAAGCATGTCTTTGTGCTCCCTGTGTACTATGTTTTTCTACATATTCTGTCGTCTCTGAGTTGAGTACCGTGTGCGGCCTTAGGAGCTCGATTTTCTCCTCCGAGGATATCGTCCTAGAGCTCACAAGAAGGAGAGCGCAAGGTTGTGGTGCATCGCCATCAAAATACTTCACTGGTATCAGAGCCAAGTTCGATGCAAAAGCTTTGTTCACCTCAACGATCAAGGAATATAGAGGTTCTGGTACTTCCCGAGAGGTCACCCATCCCAGTACTATTCCCCCTAGAGCTGGCTAAACCGTGGTGTTGGCATACAAAGCAACAGAGGAGTCATGCACAATACGGCAACAAGGCCAAATCATTTCTTCCATGGACTATTTACAACTCAAGTGATTTTAATCACTACACAAACATTGTAAATCCCGTTTTTGGTAGAATAGACTCCATTTTGTGCAAGCCGAGGAGTCCTCGAGCTTGAGGAGTATTAGAACTAGCGACATATCAATTTTCATAATTTTTAGACTCTGTTTGAGCCCTCAAATAGACTCTAGAACCTAATTTTTAACTAGGCCGGACACTAGGTCTGGACAAGACCAAAGCTAGTTAGAAAACTATAAAAAGAGCTAGAGAGCTCATTTTTGGGGGTTAGATTGTTTGTGAATTGAGCTTATGTAAGAGACCTATTGATTGCAAAGGACTCCATTGTTCCTCTCCTTGTTCTTGCCTTGTGTGCGCGTGTGTATGAATGTGTGTGCATGCTTGTGTGCTTCTCACTCACGCACTTGTGCCTTCACTTGCTCATAGTCTTCATACTAGTCCTCACGTCTCCACGGATTGACATTTATGAGGTGTATCTCCTCACGTTGGTACTCACCATTGTGCTAGAGTGACACCAAATTTGGCGCCGTTGCCGGGGAGAGAGCTTCGAGGACGAGCGTGTGATGGTAAGACGTCGAGTTGAGACATTGGAGTTATAGGTAATATCCTTCTTTCTCTTAATTTTTCTTCATTTTTTCCTTACTTTCGCATCACCATCATCACCATCATCATCTCCACCATCTCCCACCTCCATCTCCATCTCCACAAAAAATTTCAGTTTTTTGGTCATATTACACCCCCCACCTCATTTCCCTCATTTCATTGTGAGAGAGAGCGAGAGAGAGCTTGCATGCTATCTGTTTTTGGTATGTTTTTGAGCTTTAGTTGCAGGAACTTGCTGTACCACCTCCTCCAGCAGTGTGCGCAGGTACGACAGACTCTGCACAGGTCCCGGGACGACGACCTCTGTCTGTCGCGACAGACAGAAAAACTTAAAATTTTGTGAATGCATGTTTGGCACGGTAACCTACACCATTAGGGCACTCTAAATCACTAGAAGTTTCTCAAAAATTTGCATTTTTTTAGTCTATCGCGACAGACACCATCTATCGCGACAGACAGAAATCCACGATAGACCCCGTCTATCGCGACAGACACCGTCTATCGCGACAGACCAAAATTCCACGACAGACAGCGTCTATCGCGACAGACACCGTCTATCGCGACAGACAGAAATCCACGATAGACCCCGTCTATCGCGACAGACACCGTCTATCGCGACAGACCAAAATTCCACGACAGACAGCGTCTATCGCGACAGACACCGTCTATCGCGATAGACCAAAATTCCACGACAGACAGCGTCTATCGCGACAGACACCGTCTATCGCGACAGACACTGTCTATCGCGACAGACCAAAGTCCGCGACAGACACCGTCTATCGCGACAGACCAAAATTCCACGATAGACAGCGTCTATCGCGACAAACACCGTCTATCGCGACAGACAGCCCCCACGATAGTTTGTGTCTATCGCGACAGACACCGTCTATCGCGACAGACAGACATTTTTGGCAAAAATTAAGGGGTAAATTTTTGGAAATTTAGGCTAAATTTTGGGCATATTTGCACTCTCAAATACTCATACACTTACAAAGGCCTTAGAAAAATGCATTAAAACCCCTGAAAGGTTCTGTTTGTCTAGTTAACCCCCTAAACCCTGAACGGTCATAACTTTTTCATACGAAATCCATTTTTTGAGCTCTAGGGCTTGTCGGAAAGCTCGTGGCATATACTACACGCCCTCAACTGTTTTTTATAAGAATAATGCGTTGATTTTTAGATAGGATATTTGGAAGTTGACACACTGAGGGGTAGGAACACCAAGGGAGCTCTAGAGGAAATTTCTAGCAATACAAAAGGGGGAACAAGGGTCATTAAAAAAGTGTCTGAAATAAATTGTCTATCAATTGAAAGGTCAACTTGGAGCTAATCTTGGGACTGATGCAGGTCTATTGAGAAGCAATTGAGAGCGTCCAAGCAAGGGTTTTGCGCAAGCTTGAGAATCAACTTCTCGAGCACTAAAGAGCAAGGTTCAGCAAGAAAGGTCGGAATACTCTCAACTCCTCTTCGTCAATTCCTAGCTTAGGCTAAGAACGATTAGAAGTAAGAGTAAGTCAGGGCGAGGATAGGCAACTATCAAGTTGAAGCATACCTAAACTTTCAAGCTCAAGCTAAGGGCATAATCCTTGTACTGTCGAGAACTTTAAAGGGAAAGAACTTAACGTGGAATGATCAACTGTAAGTGCGAAACAACATTCAAATATTCCTGACGACGTGATATCAGACAAGACCTTAAACACGATAAAATAACTAAAAAGAACCAAGCAACTAATATAAAGTAACCAGCAACGAGGTTGTACTCTGGGCAAAGAATTGGGCTACTTAGATAGGCATATGAACCTTAGATCAGGACGACATCTAGTAAGGGAGAGACAAAGCCTTAGATCTTCAGAGGCTAGTGTTAACCACACTGCTAGGTCTTGGGCCGAGCAGTTGAGCCACCACTCGTACTACCCTAGCTCTGAGACCAGTGAGTCAGAGATGTCTCAAGGCATGGACAGACCTACGGGGAGTTCAGGTGTGCCATACTTGTACAGGGTGGAAGGCCCTTACAAAACACAGTTGGAATACCTTAGGACCAACCGATTAGGTGCCAGCATCTATGAGGACAGCCTAGGAAGATCCGTGGTCCAGATTAAAAACCCTGACCAATCCATAGGACTAGAGCACCCAGCTGTCAAGTTTGAAAACGGTGCATACCTGGACAAAGAAGGAACCATATACGTAGTCACCAGTCACCCAGATAGGACGGACGAATTTGGAAATGTGATCCCAGAGGCAGACTTAGGTGACCTGGAGCAAGGAAACATGGGTGTAGAACCTCGAACCCCTCGAGGCAAATCTGTTCTCACTAGGATTATCACACTTGAGTGGGTTCCCCAAGACAACAAGAGCATAGAGTTGCTCCTCAATCAAGAAACTGACGAAGCCTTTTGGAGGTATAAATCTAATCAGCCAATTGATATAGGAACTATCATGATCTATGAGTTTAAGGATCCGAATAGCCCAGGTAGAGTGACCTACTTAGATCACACTTCGGAAAGGATCTTTGTGGTGACAGAAAATGATAGGCATGCTTACACTTGGAAGGGTGAATTCATTTTCCCCCAACCAAGATCGAATGTATCCTATGGTCACCCTGGAGCTGGAACATCCCAAGCTCATGGAACTCAAAGAGACAGAAGTAGAGATAGACCAGAAGTAAGCTTTGCCAACCCAGTGGGCAGAGAAAGAACGAGGACGGAGACGAATAGAGTAGAACCTGAGATACTTAGAGCTCACAGGAACCAAAGAAACGTGGATGGATTCCCCCTGCCGAGACCTAGAGAGCACACAAGAACTTTGAGACCGACCCAGCTAGTTAAGTCCATGAAGAATTACTTTGATGGCACAGGAGACACCTATGATCATGTGGCGGAGTTCAAGCAAGTCTTGAGAGCTGAACAAGTGGAGGATCTATTCACGCAGTACAATGCCTTCGGTCTAACCCTTAGGAACACAACACTTACATGGTTTCAGCCATTGGATGAGCGACAATTCAGGTGTATAGACCAACTCCTAGAGGCTTTCATTGTAGAGTTCTCTAAGAGTGGCATAAGACACAATACCTCCTCATTGATTCACAGCTTCAAACAGACTCCCCAAGAGACTGTAAGATTGGCAGGAAGAAGATTTAGACAATATCTTGAAAGGTGCCCTGTTTCGGAGCTACCCACACCTGCCAAACAAGTAGCCTTATTCCTTGATGGATTGCTGAGCACGAAATTGAGATCCTATGTGTATCTGAAGGACCCTAGGACTATAGAAGAGTGCATACGCATGTGCATTGACATTGAAGATAACCTAGGGGAAGAACTAGAGCTTTCCAAAATCTACAAAGATTCAGATAGTGCATCTAGTCACTCTTCCACGCAATCCACATCAATCGAGGAACTCGCAGAGAAAGTGGCCCAAAAACTAGGCGTCTCTAGCAAACAAATTCCGAGGTTTACCCCAGCGAAGAGGTGCTATACATGCGGTGGTGACCATATGGCAAACGTGTGTCCCATTATGGCTCAACCCCAGGTCAATCCAAATAGCCAATATTGCACCATAGAACGAAGGTACACCAATCATACCGCACAAGATTGCCCATACAACAAGCAGGCAGTTAGGCAACCCTACCCTCAGCCATACCCGCAGCAAGGAAGATACCAGAACCCGTACCCTCCACAACCATATGGCAGGCCACAACAACCGTATCAGCAACCCTACCAAAACCAACAAAGGCCTCAGCCAGTGTTAGCTCAACAACCCCCTGCCCCAGCTAATGTGATTCCGGTAAAGTATGCTGTTGCAGAAGAAAACCTGAATAGAGCTATAGTCCCTGTAACACCCTTGCTTTCAGAAAGTGACCCGAGTGACCATAGCTTTGATTCTACACATGTTGATAGTCCCCAGGCGTACTACATGCAGTCTCCAGAACATGGTGAGTCCTATTACAGCGAAGAGCCAAATGAACTTAGTTGGGAGTCAGATTATACAAACGTCATGTATGCAAACCCCAACCCTAGGCCTCAACCTAGGCAGGTAAGACCTCCATTCCCAAGAGGACCGTGCTACAGATGCCAAGGAGATCACCTCATTCGTGATTGCCCCTTACCTCCACCTACACAAAACCAGTCAATGACGATCCAAGGCTTCTGCCAAGATTGTGGAAAAGAGCATCTCTTACGAGATTGCCCAAAGAACCCTAATAATATGCCAAAAATCACTCCCATTAATGTGATTGGGTTGGTTGTAGATTCCTCAGGAAGTGTCACTTCCACTGCACCCGTACAGGTAGTCACGAGAGCTCAAGCAGTGCAGCAAAACCAAGGGGTAGGCAAGGAAAAGAGCCCAGACGCTAGCGATACTGAGAGCCAAGATAAAAAGAGAACAAGAGCTTGGAGAGATAGCCGCGAACGCATGAAAAGGCAATGGGCAAAGAAGATGAGTGAACTTGAGGAAAGTCTACGAGAAACCAAGGCTAAAATCATAGAGATCACATCTCAACCGCACTCTCACACATTCCCACCGCTACCATCCCCATCACCCTCCATCCCTCCACCCTCTAAGACACCCCACGTAACCCACCCACCACCCCAAGCAGGATCAGTATTAGCTGATCCCACTCCTGAAGACATAGACATGATGCTTAAAGCATATCAGGCCAGAATCCAAGAAGGGCCAAACCTCACGGATCATGACAAGTGCTATCCTAGAGCTGACCTAGAGATAGAAAGAACCAAGCTGTGCGCGAAAATGGTCGCATTGGCTCAGACTATGTTTGAAGCCAGTCTCCTTTTCAATTACTCGGGCTCAGCCAAGATGCAATTACACTTGGATGGACTCCTAGAGAAGTTAGAGGGAATAATTGCAAAATCTGCCAAGGAAGAAAAAAATCAAGAAAGAGATAAAGCAAGCAAAAACATGACCCATCCCCCATCGGAAGTTTATGTGGCCAATTCCACTAAACCAGACAACTTCCCCTCCTTAGAAAAGATAGAGAGGCTAATGGCACAATCAGAAAAGGAACCTGCCCCTCAAAGAAAGGAAAGGGCAAGAGAACGGATAAGCCAGCCTCTTCAGGAAGCCCATGTGCCTCCTCAAGAAGATTATCTTTCCCCCCAAAAGGCAGATGAGCCTCCCTTGAAAGCTTACGTACCTCAACAGGTTGCCTACATTCCTTCTCAAGGAGCGTATGGGCCTGTTCGGAAAAGTAATAGAATAAGTAATCCTCCCCAGGAAGCTTGTGCTCCAGCCATCTATGAGAATGAGGAGAGAGCCAACGATAGAATAAGCCCTCCTTCCCAAGAAGCCTATGTGCCTAACTCTACGGAGCCGGACACATCATCTTCTATGAATCGATTTACACCAGAATTCCTACGAGAGATTCAAGAAGACAAATGGGCTAAAGAGAGTGAAGTCCCTCCTCCCATTGAACTGGTGGATGATGCACAGGACCAATTCCCACAAGACATCCCATCCATTTATGGAGAGCAGGAGAGCATCCAATCTCAAGAAAGATTAGACTTCGAGTCTAATTCTTTACAGGAACTACCCCATTTCACAGGCCCATGGGAAGCAAGGTCCACCTGCATGAGGGCACCTACAGTCATGGTGAGAAACGAAGATTCAGTCATACCTAGGAACACAGAGGTAGTGAAGAACACTAACGTGCAGTGCAATCTCAAGTTAGAAGAGCTACTCAAGGTTAGACCTGAATTATGGAAACATGTCGCCAAACAAGTACCAGAAATAGCCAAACCTCGTTCCCAGGTAGGATCCCATAGGACGGTGCCAGAAATTCCATTGGACAAGATAGGAGATATGTGTGAAGGTGAAGAAGGGAACACCTATCTTCCCATCACCTACCAGGAGTACACCACCAAGGCAATTTTGGACTCAGGTGCAGGAGTTGCAATTGCCACCACTTCCCTATGGAAGCGTTGGGGCAAGCCAGCACTCAGGCCAACGAGAATGAAATTGCAGATGGCCGATGGTCACATAGAGAGACCCCTAGGATTGCTAGAAGGAATAACTCTCACCACTTGTGGTGTCGAGTTTGAGCATACATTTGCCATATGTGACTTCAGCAAAAATCATGCCTATGAGATGATTTTGGGAAGACCATTTATGCGACAGTTGCAAGTGGTACAGGATTGGGGAACCAACTCCTTGTATTTGCAACACTTGGGTGTTACGACCAAAGTCAATCTCAAGGATTATTCTCATAGAGATGTCCCTTCTATCCAATGGAATCCCATCCATAGAGCCAAAGATGATACAGAATCGGTGCATTCCATAGGGTCTGGATCCTCATGGATGCATGAAGACACTCACTTATGGATGTGCAAGGTAGCAGTAGAAGAAGAGAAGAGAGAGAAAGCCAGAGAGGTAGGTGCAAACGAAACTCATAGACCCATTCAAGACCCAGCCTATGCACCTGTAGTCTTTCCAGATGAGGAATTCGAACCCCATGGCTGGGCAGAAATTTTAGCAACCATGGACGTAGCCATCAATGAAGAACAATGGACCCCTCACTGTGATGAGGATGGCTATGACATTTCAGTCTTCTCCATAGAGCCAATCATGGGAGAGGCAGTTCTAGAAGAATGCGAACCTAGCCCTGATGCATTTGAGGATGCAAGTGACTCCGATCTCGAGTCAATCATTATGGACCCACCATTTGCATCAGATGAAGAATACTTCCATGAAGTAGAATTTCAACCCCAGAGGCATGGAGAGCTTACAAATGATGTAAGATTAGCAACACATGTGACCCCGAAGGAAGAAGGAAAGAAACGAAAGAAGAGAGAAGCCTCACCAGAAGAGGAAGAATCTTTGTTTGAGGTCCCAGAAAATTTTAAGAAGTATGAGATAGATGACAGGAGAGTCATGATAAGAATGCCTAAACGAGAGGCACAATCACGAGAGGCCTATGATAACAAAGAAACCACCAAGAAAATAGTAGTGGCCCTAGAAGAAGGAGAGGGGAGATGCACGTACATAGGCCATGACCTAACAGAGGAAGAAGAGCATGCGTTGATAGCCTTGCTAAGAGAATACAGAGATGTATTCGCTTGGAGTTACAAGGATTTGAAAGGTGTTGACCCCGATATATGCTCACACACTATCCCCATGACCTCAGATGCTAAACCCTCTAAGCAAAAGCCCTATACTTATAACGATAATTACGCTGCTAAGATCAAAGAAGAGATAGATAGATTGGTTGAAGCTGGATTTATCTATGAAATTGAGCACACTGAATGGGTATCCCCCATCGTAGTGGTGCCCAAGAAGAATGGCAAGCTGCGTGTGTGCATTAACTTGAAAAAGGTTAATGCAGCCACGATTCGAGATAACTATCCGCTTCCCATCACAGAACATCTCTTAGAAAGAGTGGCAGGCAAGGAAGTGTACAGCTTCCTTGATGGATTTTCGGGCTACAATCAAGTAGCCATAGCTCCAGAGGATCAGCATAAGACAGCCTTTGCCACAGAATGGGACATTTTTGCCTTTAGAGTAATGCCATTTGGGCTTACCAATGCACCAGCTACCTTCCAAAGGCTGATGTGCCATGTATTTAAAGAGTTCTTGAGGAAAAACTTAGAGGTCTATGTTGATGATCTTTGTGCTCATTCCAACATTAGACAAACCCATATCCCGGAGCTCAGACAAATCTTTGACAAATGTAGAGAATATCAAGTTTTCCTGAACCCAGAAAAGTGCGTTTTTATGGTAAGGCAAGGCAAGATTCTAGGACACATAGTGTCAAAGAATGGCATATCTACTGACGAAGAAAAAGTGAGAGCCATAGCAGAGCTACCTAGGCCAAAGAATGTCAAGGAAGTACAAGCTTTCATGGGGCACTGTGGTTATTACCGACGATTTATACACATGTATGCTGTCATTGCAAAGCCCATGTACGGACTTCTGACAAACTTTGAGTGGACGGATGAATGTGAGAATTCCTTCTAGGAGCTTAAACGAAGATTGTGTTCAGCACCAATCTTGACCACACCAGATTGGAATAAGCCATTCCATGTTCATGTTGATGCATCCAATTATGCTATTGGATGTGTACTTGCTCAACCTACTGGTGAAGGTAATATGGATCTTCCGATTGCCTATGCCAGTAGACAGTTGAATGCAGCTGAACAAAATTACACCACTACGGAGAGAGAAGGCTTAGGCATGGTTTATGCAGTTAAGAAATTTAGACACTATTTGCTTGCAAATAAGTTTAAATTTTTTACTGATCATCAAGCATTGCTATACCTCGTAAACAAGCCATGCAATACAGGAAGATTAGTGAGATGGTTTCTCTTGCTAATGGAATATGATTTTGAGGTTGTGGTAAGGAAAGGCAGGACTCATTTGAGAGCAGATCACCTCTCTAGGCTCACATCGGGAGAAGCCCCACAAGGAGTGTCAGATGACCTTCCTGATGCTTACTTGTTTAATTTGGAAGTGGTGCCGCAGTGGGCTAAGCCATTGGTACCAGTATTGACATACGGGCCTAACCATCCAGTGGTAAACACACGAAATAGAGAGGTTGTAAAAGCCCAAAAGTACCACATCATGGCAGGAAGTATGTACAAGCACACAGATCAAGGGATCTTGGCTTGTTGCGTAGAAGAGGACGAGTACGCTAAATGGTTGCAATTAGCACATGTAGGTGCGTTAGAGCAACACTACTCAAAGCAACAAACTTTACACTCGCTAAGGAGACTCGGAGTGCATTGGCCGACTATGGAAGCGGATGTCCAAAAGTTGTGCAAGGAATGCCCAATCTGTGGCATTAAACCACCTGTGGAACACGCCACTCTTTATCAAGTATCCATTGTGCCAGATTGGAGTGAACCTCTAGTATCCTTCTTGAGGACAAAAACATTCCCTCCAGACATGACTCTGGCTAGGAAAAGGAGTTTAGAACAAGAAGCCCTGGATTACTCACTCATTGGTGATAATCTATACAAGCGTGGTAAAGATGGTTACCTGAGGCTATGTGTCCATGAAAGTGAATATCTTAAGATCTTGGAAACTGCTCACCAAGGTGTAGCAGGAGGACACTTTGGATCGGAACGGGTGATCAAGGCAATACTATTTACGGGCTTCTGGTGGCCTACCCTTCACATGGATGCACATACCTATGTGAAACGGTGTGATGTCTGTCAGAGGACTCAGTATCCTATACGCAAAGATGAGATGCCACTGAAACCTATGATGGGTGGACGTGCATTCTCTAAGTGGGGAATAGACTTCGTAGGTCCTATTAATCCCCCAGCTAAGGGTTCTCATGCGGAATACATCATTGTTGCAACAGACTATCTAACTAAGTGGGTAGAGGTAAAGGCTACGACAAAGAACGATGCTCAAACAACTGCCAAATTCTTGTTTGAGAATGTATTCACAAGATTCGGGCTACCTATAGAGCTTGTAAGTGATAGAGGCACTCATTTCTTGAACGAAGTGATTGAAAATCTACTCCAAGAATTCTTGGTAATACACAAGAAGTCTGCCCCTTATCACCCTCAAGCTAATGGACAAGCTGAGAGCACTAATAAGATCTTATGCAATGTACTGACAAAATTAGTGAACACTAAACGTTCTGATTGGGACAAACAGCTACACCATGCTGTTTGGGCATACCGAGTTGCCTACAAAACGGTACTCCAAGCCACCCCCTTTCAGATGGTATTTGGCCAAAACGCTGAGCTACCCTTGGACTTCTTGATTCCTACATTGAGAGTAGCACAAGAGCACGAATGGACAGGTCATGAACTCTCCTCTAGGATCTTTGACCTTGAACGATTAGGAGAAACAAAACTGAGAGCAGCTGCAGGAATATATGCAGCTAAGAAGAGACAGAAGGCATACTTTGATGCCCATGTGAAGGATAAAGGCTTGAAAGCAGGAGATCTAGTCTTAGTCTATACACTGAAACAACACGCGAGGAAGCTAGAAAAGAGAGGCTACGGACCTATGATCATCAATAGGATTTCCACGAGTGGAGCAGTACAATTAGCCACGTTAGAGGGTGATATTCTCCCAAACTATATTAGCGGTTGCAGAGTCAAGTTGTATCAGGAACCCCTAACGGAGGACATGCTCAGCTGACTCAACACTGCTAAGAAACGCAAAGAGGAAGAAAAGCGAATTCGAGAAGAAGCTCAAGCAGAAGCTTTAGAACGCATCAGAAGGATGAAGTTACGAAGGCAAGGTAGGGATCAGCCTAGAACGAATGACTATGCAGATCAAGGATATCCTATGGCCATGTGTGAAGTTGCAGGAACAAGCTCGCATAGGATAATTGATAGACGTCCTTTCATAACCCTAGATATAGGACAAGGAAAGAGTGCAAGGACCGTAAGAGCCTTGATTGACTCAGGTGCAGCCACTAGTGCTGTTAAGTTGTCTTACTGTCAAGAGTTGCAGTTAACTGTCAATCCTGTGGAAGCATATCTCATAGGATTGGGAGGCGTGGAAACCCCTTGCATGGGCGAGGTGGAACTTCCCCTCTACATTCAGGATGAGGCAATAACAGTTAAAGTACTAGTGTGTCAAGACGAGGATCTCACTGAACCTCTTGTCTTGGGTCAAGATTGGATCTATGACCAAGCAGTCAACTTAAACTTAAGAAGTGGACTTCTTCAGGTTTGGGTCAACCATAGTCGAATTACAGTAGAGTTAGATAATGGAGCACTCAAGGAACTAGGAAAGGCACAGACTCCTGGTCCTTCCAGGAATACACATGAAGATGACCATGTTGTTCTTGTCCAAAATTATGTGTTGCAGAGGAATGATATTCGCAAAAAAGGAGTCAGGGATGCAAAGGAACTCCCTTCTTTTCCAAAGGCCAGAAGGAGGCAACAACCAAAGGTGGATCAAAGGCAGAAGAAGCAGAGTACTACCTATGTCCGAGATCCAAAGTACCTGCGCAGCAAAATGTCCCAGCAAGTGAAACAAGTGTGGGTGCGGAAAGGCGAACACCCGGTTGCACTCAAGCCAACCACACGGGCAAAGCCTCTTATTAGTAACCAACAACACGACACTAACAAGAAGTCTCTCAGAAATTCTTCCGCTAACGTGAAATCTATTTGGGTGCCCAAGCAGTCGATGAAGGCTAGCTCACACTCAAGACAAATTTGGGTGCCTAAGGCTTGTTTACGGGCTCAAATAGCTACACCAGGAACACACCCTACACAGCATGATCCATTCACTCGCACAGTCGGCATCCACTCATTTTCAACACTCACGAACACACTCAGGCCCATGATCACGAACAGAATCACTTGTAAATGGGTCCCTAAAAAGCCTCATTCTCAAGCCGATACACCTACAAAGCTCTCTAACGTCTCTACGAAACCAAGAGCAAAACCCATCCACTGCATTTGGCAGCGTAAGACTTGTAATAAACCCCCCGACCCCAATTTGTAAATTCATCACCACTTACTAACGGCATTAGTCTCCTAGGACTACCCAAGCATTAACTACACACATTGTCTTCGTGCACTTACTAACCACTAACTCACCATCTACCTCATGTTAATGTTGTAATGGGGACAACAACGGATTTATTCTGTCCATTACGATGTTAACACGTGATTCTATATTCTCACAGAATCAGAAGGCAAGAAGTGAAATGGCAGAAGCGACAGGTTCGGGCTCACAAGTAGGGATACTTACTGCAGGAATCGATGTGGATAGTCTACCTGTGGATGTGCCACCAACTGAACGACCTGTGGAGCTGCAGCACCTTCAGCAAATCCCGGTGCCGGATCCACCCACAGGGATCACAGAAAGAGTCCATGCCAATTCTCATTGGTTCAATGGCATGCCAGGTCCATTAGGAGAGGCCAAGTATATATGGGAGTCTAAGTGCGAGTATGACAGATCGTGGGTTCGATTCCAATTTTTCTCCAAGGAGTTCGAGACTTTACAGAACACCGAGGATCTCCAGACCATATGGCAACAAGCAGGGCTAGCAGAATACTTTGAAGCCCCACTACCTAAACCAGATCTCCTCCGATGCTACTATTTGGTCTCCACATTACAAGCTAATGAAGAAAAGGACAAACCCGGATCATTTGTTCTTCCCTCCTTGCCGGGCAACAACGAGTTGAAGAGGTTTGAACTTACTGTGGAGTTGGTGAGCGATGCTTTGAACATGCACGGCACGCATGTACCCTCTGAAAAGGATGCTCTTGTTCCCACTAACATGAAGGACAGGAAACTGTTGAAGGTTAAAGACATGGCAGCACTCACACCAAACGTGTCCATCCCTCTCCGTATGTGCATGCAACATTTTGCTTTTCCCGGCCAAGACCGCTTCACACAACCACACAAGAGAATCTGGTTCGCTCTCTACTTAGCGGAAGCAGGTGCGTTACCCATTAAGCTACCGGTATGGATTATAGATCAATTGTATGAAGCAAATAAAAGGTCTTCTAGGAAATTAGTGGTGAACGGTTGTTGTGCAATCACACGCATTATTTACCGGTGCCTAGCATACGATGTTCCCATTGAACGTGCCTTAACTTGGGCACAATTACAAATGTTTAAGAAGCTCAAGACGTCCACACATCAATCCAAGCGCATGAGGGGTGCGATCCCTTGTGTCCAGACAAGGGAAGTTTTGACTACTCCTGAGGTATCGCCACGAAGGGAGACCACTGTACCTCCCTTTACCATTAGGATACCCAGGTCGGGATCTGAAACTACGACACAAGCTACCCCATCGGCTCCTCTTGTTCCACCTGAATTCGAATTTGCTTCCACTGGAGATGCTGAAGGAATGGACCCCCAGGACTTCGAAGCATTCCTACAAAGTACACAATTCTCTGATGTGGAGTTTTATTCAGATGCAGAGGAACAAGGCACATCCTCACGAAGAAGAAGAAAGTCTACAGACGGTCGACATGTACATTGGAGTGACGCTCAGCAAGGTCAACAACAAGGACACCTAGAAGAAGAAGGAGCGTATGAAGAGGAGACCACTGAAGCCCCAGCCTATACAGCAGAACTCCGAAGGCTGTATCAAATTATGGAAAGAGTGCGATCGCAACAACTACTCACCGAACAGAGTAGCAGAGTACTCATGACTTAGTTGTTGGAAGAAGCAGGAGTTGACTCAGAGTATAGGGAAGGTCTCTTATTGATGGCAGAAACATATGGGGTAGTGGAAGCAGTGCGCACTGCCATTCGGAGGTCTCCAGTTCAATATGATCCACGAAGGTTCCAGACACGACCACGCTCAGGTAAGAATATCCAGATTCCCATTACAACTGCAGAAGAGCCAACTATTACATCTGAACCTATCAGGACAACCTCCCAAGAAACCGAAACGGCTAGCCAAGAGCACCCAGTCACCCATGAGGAGTCCACAGAGCCACAACCACCCACACCCCCACCATCGCCTCCTAGAGCAGAAACAGTGGAAATCACCTCGACCACTCAACCCACCGAACCAACCTTCATCTTCCGTACTCCCATCTCTAGTTCCACCCTATTCTCTACCACTGATAACCCAATCTTTGAAGCAACCCCCATCACTACACAATCCACCGAACCGCTCATAGAGCCTGCCCTAGGGCAACCATCCCCCATGCCCTCAGCCATAGGTCATCCTGACCCTAGATCCACATTCATGGGTTTCCCTGCTACCACGCAACCCTTCATGCCCTCCTCAAATCTACGACCTCAACCCCCGACCTCCATCTCTCCATTTCTACAATCCCTCCATGACCTCCTTGCTAGAACTTTTCAACCCAGGTCTCAACCATTTCCTTTCTTTTCAGCTCCCCACCCCACTTCTCATCTATTCACCACTTCCACACACACACCACCTACCATTCCAATGTATATGGCAGACCCCACACTCGCACCCACTCCTTAAGGTATGGACATTTCACCACCCACGGCACCTCCCCCCACGATTCCACCTCCTCCCATTCCCCCTCCACCAATTTCACTCACACACACGACTTCAATAGACACATCATTCACTCTTCCCCTTCCCCAATTCCCTTCCCATGCATCTTCTGCTATAAACACCACCCACTCATCTATAGGAAATGCACTGGACACCATGCTAGCATGTATATCAAACTTAAGGACAGATTACATTCAGCTCCAGCAACAGAATGAACGCCTGCACGAGCACTCAGAGACACTACAGCACTGCCTCGCGGCACTAGAGGAGGAAAATGCTCGCCTCCACACACAGTTCCAAACTCTCCAAGAAGCTCATGGCATATTGGAGGTACAGTTACAGAACACAGATCAGGAAGCGATACAGGTGGTAGAAGGTCACCTACGGACACAGCTGGAACGCAACTCAAAGCTTCAGCGAAATATGGCTCTACTCAAACGCCATCTTGCGGCCGCTCAGGAAGAGAATCGACACCTGCAAGTACAAAATCAAGAGAACCTGGAGGCAGCTATTGAGAGCACACCGGGGGCACCCATCAGCCCATCCAAGTTTCAAGCAGTGACCCCCGATAATATCAAGATCATATTGGAAGACTATGCCATGCTGCTTGAAGCACATGACCAGCTATCGGAGGAACTGGGACAATTGAAGCAGAAACACCAAAAAGGACCAACAGCAGCCTCTCCAACCACCCCCTCCGCGGCTTCACTTCTCACAGACTCAGAGGCCATAAAAGATCTCCAGAAACAGGTCACTGAATTGCAAACACGTCTACTACAATATGAGAGACCACCTTCCCCTCCAGAGGCTCCCACTGACGAAGAAGTAGTGCAAATTCCTGTGGAACAAATGTTTGACGAAGCATACGATCCACAACCATTCCCAGGAGGCCAACAAACAGAAGAAGCTCAGGACACATTCGAGGCACCACGGCCTCCATGGCTACGTCAAGTGGAGGAAATCGGGAGTTCGCACGAAGAGCGCACAGTAGTGCAAAATCAGGCCATGAGGGTCATAGAGGAAACGGTGCTACAGACGGCTTACTTCAAGAACCTGTCATCGAGACGCCTCATCCTCTCATCTGAACTCCAATACCGGCCTTATTATATTATCTTGGCTGATTATAATGCAGAAATACAGAGAGTCACGGGTCAGATTCCTACCTTTGCTACCCAATTTCAACCCGAAGACCTTCCTCCAGAGGTGCAAAAAGGCAAAATTCGTCAACCCACCTGGCGGCAGAAACTTCTAGAGACATATCCAGAAATGCTATGCACATGGAACAACGCGCCTTTACACCTCCTATACAATCCATGCTACGGTCCAGTTCCACGCCGCAGGTCTTGGAAGGCATTCAATATCAAAGTGCAGAACAATGTGCAATGCAAAGAATGGCTAAACTACTCGTACATTGCGCCACCACAGGGACCACCATCGGTAGCATACATGATGGGAACAATTCGCCACTGGATGCCACGATTGAAGCCCATGCAAGATGTAGCAGCGCAAATGATGCTTAAAATCTTAGATATGATGCAGGTAGTCCTGAAAACTTTTAGAAATGCAGCCGCACCACAGGTACGTCTCCCGGGGTTCAGCAATGGAAATTATGACTTGGTGTATGACATGAGCACCACCCCCAGTATCCGTGTGGCTTACGCCTGGCATGCACGCATCAAATACCTCCCTGCTTGTTACAAACAGACCTTCGAAGAAATGTTCAGATCAGGTTTCTGGGAGTAACACTCGAAGATTTTTGCACCGAAGCCAACACACCTGCTCCATCTTTTTGCTTGTGAACAAGCAATGTACTCTGAGTACTACACCACCCCGCAGCCAGAGGCCCCTGGTGCAATAAATTGGGATGCATTGGAAGCTGATCTAGCAAGAGGCTTAAGGATAGGAGAACATGAACTTGCCACCAATGTCATCCAATACTATATCGACCACCCGAGAGAACAAAGGTCTGTCAGGGGCGACAGACGCTAGGAGGGGGGGCGTGTTGGCATACAAAGCAACAGAGGAGTCATGCACAATACGGCAACAAGGCCAAATCATTTCTTCCATGGACTATTTACAACTCAAGTGATTTTAATCACTACACAAACATTGTAAATCCCGTTTTTGGTAGAATAGACTCCATTTTGTGCAAGCCGAGGAGTCCTCGAGCTTGAGGAGTATTAGAACTAGCGACATATCAATTTTCATAATTTTTAGACTCTGTTTGAGCCCTCAAATAGACTCTAGAACCTAATTTTTAACTAGGTCGGACACTAGGTCTGGACAAGACCAAAGCTAGTTAGAAAACTATAAAAAGAGCTAGAGAGCTCATTTTTGGGGGTTAGATTGTTTGTGAATTGAGCTTATGTAAGAGACCTATTGATTAATGCAAAGGACTCCATTGTTCCTCTCCTTGTTCTTGCCTTGTGTGCGCGTGTGTATGAATGTGTGTGCATGCTTGTGTGCTTCTCACTCACGCACTTGTGCCTTCACTTGCTCATAGTCTTCATACTAGTCCTCACGTCTCCACGGATTGACATTTATGAGGTGTATCTCCTCACGTTGGTACTCACCATTGTGCTAGAGTGACACGTGGTAATCTCTTGCCACTGAGCTACACTCTTGTTGTGTCTGAAGAAGGGGAAAGACTAAGGTTGACATTACCTTCAACATGTTTTGGTCCCTCAAAGCTTCATTCTTTGCTTTCAAAGCCTATTTTTGAAACATTTTTGGGATGCCTTGTGGAGCCATTTTGGAGTACTTTCGCACATAGTTCTCTTCACACAGGTCCAAGAACATCAAGAAGAGTGTTCTTTGTACTTCTCCAAAAATAAATATCAACCTTTGGGGCTGTGTTTTCAACCACACTCATAAAACTACATGTTTCTTTAAAGGTTTTCAGTTTTGGTGGGAGCACCCGCTGCAAAGTTATGCAGTTTTTTGAGCCTAAAACATCAGAGTTGACAAACATTTGCAGGTGTTATTGGCTAGTTTTTGGGTTGTGCATCCAACCTTTTAGTATCATTTTATTGCATACATTGAGCACATACACACCATGTACGCTTCTATGGATACTGCTTATGTACGTCCATGTGATCATTGATATAGCGGTTACATTTTTTGCATAAGCCTTTTATGTTTGATAAAGAGGGTCGTGGTGAGGTTTTCTTAACTTGGAGGCACCTAGATGTCGGGGTCTCTTTGGTGATGCAGGTGGAAGACTTACCCAGCCTCGCCATAGGAGATGTATGATAGTTGTTCAGAGGTGCTTGATAAGCCTAGTTGGCTTCTATTGGGTAACTGATTATATGCAGTAGAGTCAATGATTCACTATGCAGGTAAACATGTCAGTATTTGCAATTTTATGATATTTTGACACTATTCATATGCTCATTTTGCAAAGGATAATCTAGCAAAATGTTTCTAGATTTTTGGTTTTATCAATTATATAGTAGTCGATTTACTCCTTGATACACTTATTCGTTGGTGTTTGGACTCTTCGAGCTCCATTATCATTCTATTTAGTCCTCTACCATAATGGCATCAAAGGTCTCAGGAATATTCGGTGGATTAGGGTCTAGTGCTAGTGTTTCGAGAAGGATCTATAAGTTGTAGGGCAAATACCATTTGGAGATCCAAAAATTTGATGGCACAAACTTTGTTCTATGGAAGAATCAGATTAAAGATGTGCTGATTCAAAGGAGGCAATGGAAGCCAAAAAATGGAGTTCCAAAGAAGCCTCCTGAGATGGATGAAGATGATTGGGATGAGTTAGATGAAGTGGTGAGGTCTACCATTTCTTTGGACTTGGAAGATAATGTTTACTTTACAGGATTAGACTGTGAAAGTGCAAAGGAGCTTTGGAAGAAATTATGCAATACATATGAAAAAGAGATGACATCAAATAAAGTGTATTTGATGAGAAAATTATATGACCTTCATATGAAGCACACAGATAGTGTTGCTGCTCATCTAAACAATTTTGATGCTATATTCTCTCAGTTACGGGCTCAGAAAATGGATATGGATAATCAAATGAAAGTAGTATTGTTGTTATGCACCTTGCCATCATCATGGGATATGTTTTGCACAACTATTAGCAACAGTACACCTGGTGGTAAACTCGTCTATGATGACATATGTGGATCTCTCTTGAGTGAGGAGATTTGTAGAAAATCTATGGTTGGCACTCAGAGTGGAGATGCATATAATGTTCGTGATTTTTACCAAGGAAAGAATCAACAACGTGGCAGGAGCAAGAACAAGGAAAAGAATGGTCAATGGAATAAGTGTAGAAGTAAATCAAGGAAGAGGGATATTCAATGCCATTATTTTCATAACAAACGCCACATGAAGAAAGAGTGTTATGCATTAAAAAATGCTAAAGGTAAATGACAAAATGTTGATGGGAATTAATTTCTTCAATCTTTGACTATGAAGATTGAAGAAATTAATGCTATTTTTGATGATGCTCATGTGTTGATAGTATTGTGCCAATTGAGGCTCTTATGAGTGATTCTCTTTCCCACACGTGGCTGCTAGATTCTGGTTCTTCTTTCCATGTGACACCACACACAGAATGGTTCTCTAATTATGCAACAAAGTCTCTTGGTACCGTGAGACTTGGTGACTCTTACCAGTGTGACGCTGTGGGGATTGGAGATGTGGTTGTGCAATTATTCATTGATGGTTCAAAATTACTATGCATAATGTATGCCATGTACCTCAGTCATCGCGCAGCTTGATGTCAGTTGGCCAACTTGATGACCTTGGTTACAAGGTGGTCTTCTATGCTCAGTCCTTTCTCATATCAAAGGGCAATATAGTTATTGCAAAAGGAAGAAAAGTTGGCTCATTTTATCCTTTATTTGTATCACAAAAAGAACCCTTGTTAGTTGTTACTAAACAGCCTATGGCTTCTATTTAGCATGGTCATTTGCGCCATATATCTCGTAATGGAGTGGAAAATCTTTATGTCGTTATGGCTACTTACCTATGTTATCTTTCTCTGATTTTTCATTTTGCGAAGATTGTCAAAATGGAAAGCAAACCAAAAATCTGCATAGAACGGACATTGACTCCTCAATTCAGCCTTTAGATCTTGTTCATACAGATGTGTGTAGTCCTATGCCGACTAGGTCCTTAGGTGGTTCTCTTTACTTTGTCACTTTCATAGATGATGCTACTAGAAACGTTTGGGTATATCCTATCAAATCGAAGGATGAGGTATTCCCTACTTTCAAAAAATGGCTTGCTTCAATTGAGACTGAAAAAGGAACTAAGCTTAAGGCTTTACGTTTAGATAACAGGGGTGGGTATACCTCACATGAATTCAACCTTTTTTGTCGATCTAGAGTGATCCGTAGAGAGTTTAGAGCTCCTTATACCCCAATACAGAATGGTGTAACTGAGAGGATGAATATAACTATTCAAGATAGAGTAGTCTCTATGTTGCATCATGCAAACCTCTCACAAGGTTTTTGGGCAGAAGCAGTATTGACTGTAGTTCATGTGATTAACCTTTCACCTAGTACAGCCAAAGGTCTGAAAGTGGCACAAGAGTTATGGACAGGGAATCCACCATATTATGATCATCTTCTAGTTTTTGGGTGTGAAGCATGTTGGGATGGATGAATGGATGCTCCAAGAGATTGAGTAGGTACTGCTAAACCTACTTTGTACCAGCCCTCTTTTGCTTCAAAGTTGATAACTAGACCTCCTTAGCTTTCCAATGACACCATAAAATTTCCTATGTCCTTTGGAAATGATGTGTGCAATGGTTGAATCAAAACAGATAACTTTGGAAGTCACAAACTCAAGAAAACCTTCTATTTATGGCTTGACACCTGCTGTGTATTTTGCTCAGTATGACCAGCACAGTAGGAATTGGAAAAATTCATTTTAGGGGTATCTAATTAGCTTAGTAAGCTACCTATTCCAAGTGGAATGATGTAAAATGATAAACTATGCTAAGAGAAATCAATTTAGCAAGTTAAGCTATACCCCCGACTTTTTAGGACTGTAGAAGAAAATGACCAGAGTTCACCTCAATGCAGATTTCTCCAAAATGGCTAAATAGAATGTCTTCAAACTTTTACCGCATGTAGATTACTTCAAGCTGAATCCAACAAGCTTTGAATCACTGAATTTGGAAGAATTGACCGAGATATACCCTTGACAAGTTGATAGACTTTTGAGTAGACTAACAGAGAATTCAGAGATAGACAATATGAATGTATGTATTAATGAACATTTGTATACAACTCCATTGGCATGAATCTCATTGCCAAATGGTGTAGAGAGGTGTGGGCTTGAGTTTAGACCTCACACACACTCAAAAACAGTAATGCTAGGCTCGGGAGTGCTCTCTCTTCCCTGCGACTTTTCATATTCATTTTTATAAGAGATGACTAAAAATTTGAATTCAAATTCAAACTTTTGGCTCCCTATGATCAAGCTCCTAAATGCTCGGAGATATTCTTTCAATCAAGCAACTAATTTTCCATGAATCCTTTTGGTAGGTGATTACAAGAGATTCCAAGTCAGTTTGACTTTTACAATGAGGTAAAGTGGTAATTAACCACTAGCACATGTTCCTATGCTTCTTCATGTATGTATAGACTTCAATGCATCCTTTGAGCCAAATGTGTAGGCTTGTAATTTACACCACAAAGCATATGTTCATATACCCAAGAATCTTAGACAAAAGTTGGACCATAAATCAAAGAAATGCATTTTTCTTGGATATGGTCGAGAAGGACAATTTGGACAAGAGAACAGACACAGGAAACGAGAATGAAGATTTTCCCAAAACCTGTGTTGATCCACAAAAGATCAAGTACAGTGATACCATTTATTTATAAATACATGGAGCAAGGATACTCGCTACTTTTTTTGTAGAAGATAATCACTACTTTTAGATGACCACTACTTTTGGTGTGCTATTTTTGGATAACCACTATTTTGTGTAACCACTACTTTTTGATGTACTTTTGATCACTATTTTTGATGTGAATGTGTGTGGTAAGAAAGAATGTATGGAATCATCACATTATCCTCCCCCTTAGTGATGATTTCCAAGAGGAGCAGGATTGTGAGGGTACTTCATATGAAAATCGTGAACATCATCTCTTGTATGAAGAAGATGGTGAGCAGGTTCCCATGTAGCTTCTAAGAGGGGGTAACCTTTCCAAGAAACAAGAATCCATAGTTTGCGATGAAAGAACTTGGAATCTAAGATGTCGTTGACCTCATATTCCTCACCCTCCTCAAAATAAATTAGTGGGGTTCAGGATGGAGCACGATTAGGAAGTGTAGTGCGGTGATAAGGTTCCAAGAGGGTCACATGAAATACATCATGGATGCGAAAATTCTTAGGAAGAGCAAGACGCAATGTAACTGGATTAATTTGTGCTGAAATAGTAAAAGGGCCCAAACATTTGTAATCGAGCTTATTAGAGGGTCGTGTCGTAGTTATGTTTTGACGTAGAAGCCATACTTGATCACCAACTTGAAAAGAAGGTGAGGGGCAGCGATGATGATCAGCATGGATATTTTGATGATTTTGAGCATTGGTAAGTTCAAGGACCATGTCATGATGTAGCTACATGAGGAAATTTGTTTGTTCTTCCATAGAAAGGTTGACCAAAGCTATAGGAATATCCACACTAAACTGTGGATGAAAACCATAAGTGGCAAAGAAAGGAATGGTACAACTAGAGGTGTGATTACTATTATTATAAGCAAATTCAGCCAAGGGAAGTAATTGAATCCAATCATCCTGATGACAACTTACAGTACATCAAAGGTACTGTTCAAGAATCTGATTGATTTCCTCAGTTTGCCCATTGGTTTGAGGGTGAAAAGCGGTAGAAAGTTTAGTATTGACCCTCAAAAGTTGTAATAACCGACACCAGAAATGAGATATAAATTGTGTACCGTGATCGTAAATGACATCATCAAGTAGTCCATGAAAACGAATGATATCCTTAAGAATAAGCTCTGTAGTGCCTTCTCCTAAAATGGCCTTATTATAGGGTATAAAGTGAGCCATCTTAGTGAAACAATCGACCATTGTTAAAATAGCATTGAATCCATTAATTAAAGGTAAATCTGTAATGAAGTCCATAGAAATGGATGCCCAAGGTCGAGTAGGAACTGGAAGAGGTTGCAAAAGACCATAGGGTTGGTGTCGAGAAACCTTAGCACGAGCACAAGTATCACAACTTTTAACAAATTCTTTGATCAGCTTAAGTTGTTGTGGCCACCAATAGTTTCTTGAAACAAGCTTGAGAGTCTTTGCCACACCAAAATGACCTCTTAAAAGTTGTTCATGACACTGGGAAAGGATTTGAAATTGAAGTGGACCATCTAGAACATAAACTAGACCATCAAGAAATAGGACTCCATTAGCGAATGAAAATTTATCCAAGTCGTCTTGTGAAGTATCCATTATTGAATCGCCCAATCTTGCTTTTATGTTGTAGGCCCAAGGATCATTACAAGTTGCTGAAATAATATCCCGAAGTATGCTAGAAGTAGAAGGTAAAGCATAGAGAGCGAACATTTTGATTTGTTCACGTTTTAGAAGTGTTTGAATTTGTTGAATGTAAGTGTCTTCATTTGTAGTAAGGGTGAATTCAGCACGACGAGAGAGAGCATCTGCTTTTCTGTGTTGAAAACCAAGTTGATAAAAGATTTCAAAATTGAAATCTACTAAAAATATAGACCAACGAGCTTAGCGTTGATTCAAATGTGGAGTAGTGGCAAAGTATATCAGATTTTTATGATCCGTAAGAACCTTTATGTGATGTTGGGCGCCAATAAGGTAAGGTCGGCATTGTTCAAACATACAAATAGTAGCAAGAAGTTCTTTGTCATAAATGGGATAATTGATTTTTGGAGAAGTAAATTTCCTTCAATAGTATGCTACTGGATGGAGTATACATTGAGCATCAGGTTGCGATAAAACTGCCCCCAGAGCAAAGTCTGATGCATCAGTTTCAACAAGAAAAGGCTGAGTGGGGTTTGGATGTAATAAAATAGGTGTTGAGGTGAAGACCTTTTTAAGTGTTTCAAATGCAAGCTGAGCCTTGGAATTCC
This sequence comes from Ceratopteris richardii, assembly GCA_020310875.1. NCBI lineage: Eukaryota > Viridiplantae > Streptophyta > Polypodiopsida > Polypodiales > Pteridaceae > Ceratopteris > Ceratopteris richardii. Next base: position 113,623 of record CM035419.1, read on the forward strand.
AAGAGAAAGAAACATTTTTGTGAGTGAGATCCGTTAAAGGCAACACACTCTTTGAGTAATCTTTCATAAATCGTCGATAGAAATTAGCAAAACTGAAAAATGATTGAAGATCTTTCACACAAAAGGGGATTCCCCAAGTGTTATAGTTTGAACCTTTCTGTGATCCATGGTAACACCAAATGGAGTGATCACATAACCAAGAAACTCCACTGAAGTTTGATCAAACTCACATTTTTCCAATTTTGCATATAGCCCATGTTCACGAAGTTTAGATAGGACAAGACGAACATGCTGATCATGATCTGCTTGGTTACGTGAAAAAATTAAAATATCATCAAGGTAAATGACAATAAACGCATCCATATACTCATGGAAGATATCATTCGTCATGTCTTGGAAGACATCCAGCACATTTGTAAGGCCAAAAGGCATAACAATGTACTCAAAATGTCCATATCGAGTACGAAATATTGTACCTGATTCGAGGCAATCTAAAAGCTCCACAATCAATGGTAATGGATAGCGATTCTTAATAGTAAGTTTATTAAGACCACGATAATCCACACATAATCGTAAGGATCCATCCTTCTTCTTGAAAAATAAGATAGAAGCTCTCGTCGGAGATTTTGAATGTAAGTTCTCATCAATGTATGTTCTGAGAGCCACAAGTTCCAGTTCAGAAAGCCCGGCCCAAAAGGAGGTATTGAGCTTTTTTCCAAATCGATAGAACAATCATATCGCCGATGCACAGGTAGAGTATCTGCATTCTTTTTTTCAAAAACATCAGCAAAGTCTTTGTATTTTATAGGTAACTTCACTAAACCACTATCGAGTTCTTCTGGAAAAACATGAAGAGCATAAACTTGATTTTTCTTAGCAATTTGCAAAAAAGGAATAGCCCCAATGAAATCTACTTTAATAGGATCTTGATGGCATGTGACCGAAGTATCCGATAATCTTTTACACACAAATACCTTATACTCTAGTGCATGCTTGAGAGATCTAGGAGTGTTTGATGCAAGCAAACATAAATGAGACTCACAACATTCAGAAGGAAAAGACAAAAAACGAGTTTGCCAATTCACAATCTGATTGTGAACTTCCAACCAAGATAACCCAAGAATGATAGGATGATTTGGAGATGTGATTAGATTGAATTTGATTGTTTCTTCATGTTTACCCATACATAAATCTAAGGAGATTGTTTCATGTTTGATAGCACCAGAAGAAACCAAACATCCATCGATCACCTCCACTGAAAGAGGAAACGCCTTTTGCACAATAGAAATTGCATTTTCATGAACATACTTGATATCCATAAAACATGATGTGGCCCCTGAATCGATAAGAGCTTCACTTCTAAGGACTTGCGAACAAGTCTTAATTTCCACAAGAATCCTAAAACTTGACGTAGGGCCGATCGTTGAGGAGGAACTATGATACTTATGGTGCTATATAGAGTCCAATTGGTTCCTAATGCAATTGAACATTGTCATTTTTCGGTATAGGCTCCACATATGGCTGCAAACTACTAGACTCCACCATGGCAAGTTGTGTCCTTTTTCCTTTGTTTGGACAAGTTTGCACTATATGACCACGTGCCCCACAATATAAACAAAGGTTATTAACTCGATGATACTACTTCTCAACATCAGTGAGTGGTCAAAATCCAGCTCCATGGGTACAGCATGAGTAGAATGCTCCATTGAGGATGAGGATCGTGGTTGTGTCACAGGTTGGATAGAATGATGCAGACAAGATTCACAGTGATACTCAAACAAGCGATTATCACACTTGATTGCTTGGGTCATAGCTTCACTTAGAGTTGATGGATCTTTAAGATTTAGTAGTAAATTCTTGACATCTCGTCAAAGAACCCGGTGGAATGATCAATGAGTGCCTGTTCATCCCATTGAACATCACAAGCAAGTTGGGCAAACTCTGAAGCATAAGTTGATGTAGCACACGAACCTTGTTGTAGATAAATAAACTTATTGGTTGATGTCTTACGCTTGTCAGAATCACCAAAAGTTGCTTCAAAATCAGTAGGAAAAGCATTGTAATATTCTAGAAGAGGTGAGGATTTTTCCACCAGTGGTTTTGGCACACCTCACAACTTCGTACGTACGTGTTGGCATCCATGTGTAAAGTTGGCCACCACAAACCTACAAAGAGAATCATTTTTATAATTTTTTCAACTGAAAAATGTCCTCCCACTGCTCTTGCATGCACCATCTCTAAAATGGGTAAACATTCTCCTTCATGTACACATAATCGTAGTTTATTGTCCTTTCCCCTTTTGAATAATTGTTTTCCAATTATGGTGTAGTCCTTACTCATTTCCTCTAGAGTCCGCTTCCTTTCATGCACTCATGTTTTCAAGAATTTTACAAATGCCTTACTCCATGCTAGTGCTATTGTGGAGAATTGTAGAGATGTATGGTCCTCAAGGTATTCTCCTGGCATTCTTGGCAACTACAAATGTGTTCATGTAGGTCCTTTGGCGTGTCCGACCAATATTCTCCTAGTGTTTTCAATTCTCTTATTGTCCCATGAACTTCCATATGAATTTTCCATCGATTCAAATGAGCTTGTTCCATTAAATTTTTATGTTCTGCCTCTTCTACACATCTCAATAATATGTCATTTGGTTCTTTGTAGTATAAAATATTGGCTATAATACGTAAATTACATGACTACAGAAATTCTTTCTTGATATCTCTCTTGATTTTATGGTGTGGTCCATGCGTGAGGATTGGTATTAACTTTTCTGCCCATTTTGGATACAGTTCAAGGTTGAATAAGTATGTGTGAGGTAGATCATCAGCCACTCCAGACGGTGGTTCTCCGTGTGTCATTCATGATAAATGAGTCACTTGTACATGAGTATTTCCTATTTTTTACTATGACTTCAAAATCAAACTATAGTACTTCTTCATTTACACACACAGCTAGGGTGGCTAATATTTCCATCCATTTGTGTGGTTTGAATGCTTCATCCACGAAGATTTGAGGCATGTACACTGGATCATCTATGGGTCAGTAATTCTGATGCCCTATTGGCCATAACTGGGTTTTGTTTTCTTCTCTTTTTGCCTCTTTGCACATCCGTAGCTGAACATCTTCATTCATCCATGATTGATCACTAGATCTTGCACTATGAATGGACAAATCACCTTCTTCTTAGTGGACTCGGTTCCATTGTAATGGGGGTACATCCCTATACAAAAAAGTGTGCAAATTCATCTTCATAGTTGTCCCTTGGTGTTGTAAATACAATGCATCTCTTCCCAAGTCTTGTACTACTCTGAGTTGTCTCATGAATGGTCATCCCCAAATCATTTCATAATTGTTCGCTTTTCCAAACTAACATATGGCTAGAGTGTGTTCAAACTCTACTCCACAGGTGGTCAGCTTAATTTTTTCAAGTATTCTTAATGGTCTCTCCACATAACCGTCTGCTAATTGAAGTTTCATTGCACGTTGGTCGTTGGCTTTCCCCATTTTTCCCAAATCTCTTTGGTGGCTATTCCTACACTAGCTCAAGTGTCTAAGACGGTTTTAGTCATATATCCATTAAAAGTGATGGGTAGGCACGTATTTCCTTCATCTCCCTCACTAAACTCTCCAACTTTATCAATCGGAACTTGAATGGTTGATGGAGCTTTAGCTTTTTTCTTCTTGTTCATGGGTTCTCCACTTTCTATTTTCAAGTGCTCAGCTAATTGCTTTCACATTTGTGGCTTAGCTCGTAGTAATTCTTCTATCGTCAATAAGCATTGTACTTTACGTTTCTTGAGTTCAGATAAGTTGTGTGATGTCTTATCTTGTGACCTTTCCTCCTTGCACCAGATTGTCAGAGCATGGAATACTATCGACCTTCTCTCATATTCTCCCATGTAATTGGGTAGAGTGGATATGCTATTCGATTCTTCCCTGTTTTGATCTAAGATGGATGCTTCCTCATATACCTCTTCTAAGTTTGATACAGGTTGATTTTCCTACGTGTCTAATTCTTTGAAGGGTGGTGGAGAGTTCTCATTCTTTTTCCATCATTCCTCTTGAATCATGGCACATAAGTTATGTGGCCAATTGGCCTCTAGTTCTCGAATCATTGAGATCTTTTCTTCTTTCTTATTCTGTCGGTCCCTTGCACTATTCTCCTCTTGTTGTTTCTTTATTAGATTTTGATTGTTATTTTATAGGCATTTGATGAACTGGTTTTTTGGTATCCTAGTCTCTAGGAGGACTGGGCTAGTACGTTCCAATGTGGTTTGAGCTATTTCTATGAGTTCCCTACATATTGCCAATCTTTCCTTCTCTAACTTTCCTTGTGGATAGAGTTTCTCATGTTGCTCTATGCTCATGTTCTTGAGGTTTCTTCCTTTCCTTCATTGCTTTCTCATTCTCTTCACTTTTCTTCTTCATCCATTTATTCCTGAGCTTTTCCCTTCTAGTCTTCCATCTTTGAGTTTTCCTTGTTTTGTTAGTTTCACCTAGGTCTTCTGAATCCTCAACTATCTTAATTTTAGGTCCTAAACTTTTATCTGTCTCATGCTCAAAATCTATTTCTTTTATTGCTTGTCCCTTGGCTTGGGCTCGAGTAATGGCTTTTAGTGGCACAGTGTATTCTTTGTCACTTCCAGATGGTTCAATGACTTCTATTACATTGATTTGGGTAGTGGTGAGACCTTATTGGGTTTTTTCAGGCAGTATATAAATAGATGTTCCTTGCCACAATCATTGCAATATCCTACCCATGTCCTGGGGGGTGGTGGGTTGTATGGAAAAGTGCATTCCCTTATGAAGTGATCTCCACCACATCTATAGCATGGTCATCTTGGAGCAGGTGGTCTAGTAGGCGGTCTTATTGGATTTTTTGCCTTAGGTGTGGTGTACATAAGATTCGCATATTCTGTTCCATAAGAATTTTCATACCCTCCATATCCATAGTATTTTTTCTCATAGGTTTTTTCATACTCTATCAGGCTAGCATCATAAGATAATTCTCTCTGTGGGTCTGCGCATATCCCTGATTTATTAACTTTATGCTTCATAAAGTATAGTATTGTCCATCTACTATAGTCATCAATGAATTACACATAATAAATAGATCTAGAGATTCATGGCTTCTTGTTTGGTCCCCATATATCATTATGGACTAGCTCCAGTAGGTCTCCATGAACGTATCCCTTCTTTGTGAATGGTTGCATGTGAGACTTGCCAAATTGACAAGCACTACATTTGTAAATCCTGTGTTGTTTGGAGATATTTGGTAGACCAAGTACACTCTAATCCCCACTTATTTTCTTAAGTTCCCTATCACCCTTATGAGCTAATCTTTTGTGCCAAATTTCCAATTTTGATAGGGTTTGATTACCATAATTGAGGAAAGCAATGTTTTTAGTATCTTGGACTTCAAATGTGAATAGTCTACCTGACTTTTCTCCTCTTGCTATCCTCTTGAATCCCTAATGTAGATCCTCAACCCCATTCTTTGTGAATCTAACTTGCAATCCTTTTTCAACAATCTGACCTACACTTATGAGCTTTTGGGTGATAGTTGGCACATACAATACCTTTCTTAAAAGGTTCATAATACCATCTAATGTCTTCACATTGCCTATCTTCTCCATTGAATGCCTTGTGTCATCTCTTGTATGGACTTCATGTCTATTCCTTGGGTCCTTCAAGTCTAAGAGTAGAGCTACATTCCTTGCTACATGGTTTGAGCAACCTGAGTCTATATAGAATACATATTTGTTAGCCCACAATATGGTTGATTTTCATGCACTAACGCGGTTCTATTTGGTAGAAAAATACGCTTGATTTCAGGTACTTGAAGAGTGGATTTGATGATAGGGGAGACGCATTTGGAGCGCGTAAGGCTCTCCTCCGGACATGAGGCCTGGAGCAAAAGGAGTTAGAAAAGATTTCTTTGGAGAACGCAGATTCAGGGGTCTAGACTTTGAGCTACGTAGATGTGCTCAGCCTGCAGATGAAAAGATAAGAGTTGTTGATTCACAATATATTGTCCATAAAACTTCTGCTTCCTTGGGCAATCAGGGAGAACCTCTTAATGGCAGGGCATCTTGGGAAGGGGTGAGGGATCGATGCCATCAGGAATGGCAATTATTTCGTGCGCGTATGGAAAAGGCTGACCAGGAGAGCAAATTGGACAGCTCAGATGACTCCACTGGTCATTCTAAGACTAGATATCTCAAGGATATAGAATAAAAGTCTTCCTTTTCGTGGAGTTTGGTTATGGGTCGGGGAACAGATGATTCATCTAATGGAATTGGAAAATCCAGATCCAGTGCATGGAAGGCCTTCAAATGGAGGGAGAGATAGGCATATGTGCCTTCATATAAAGAATCTTGATGGTCTAAAAGCCATTCTTAAAACGAAAGGGGTTTCATATACTGAAAGTATGTCATTGAAGCCACAATTATTCATTCGGGACCCTGATGGAAATTGCCTGGAATTCCAACCACTTGATATGGAACCATCATGCAGGGTTGAGTAAGGGGAATCATATAAAATTCATTTGTGTTCTAGGTACGAAAGACTTGATTCAGAATAATGTGGTTACGCTGTAGTTCAGAATGACAATTGTTCCTCTTTTCATAGAGAGCTTGAACATGTATATAATTTATAAAACAATGTTTCAGCTCTCATTACATATTTATCCTAAATAGTGCTCTCTCATGCGTTCTGTCCTCTGTGGTATCTACATCAGCAAAAGCAAACGCATAAACAGTGTTCTCAATAGCAGCTTGGAGATGTGTTTGGCATATCATTCAGAATGACCTGGTACATGGTTGGGGTTAATGTGCCTCTTCGATGGAACTTCTGAGTCTCTAGAGTGTGGCCAAAATTTTGGATGCCTACTCCAAGTGTGGCTTCTTTCAGCGATTGAAGACTTGCCAGGCCAAGCCCCTTTCCGTTTTTTCGCCAGAAGAAAGGTGGGGGGGCATGCCGTTTTGCTGACAAATCTGACAAAAGAAACGAAAAAGGGGGGCTGTTATCTTTCTGACGGGCAGCTCTTCAATGTTTGAGGGGGGAGAGAGAGAGGGTAGCGGGCTCGTTCTTCCTGCAAAAATGAACGATCAAAAACAGTCTCATCTATCTTCTGCGGTGTGTGCCTCGTCCAGTAGCCATAGCCAGGAATCCAATGGCAACAACGCTAAGCTTTACAAGGACAGAGAGAGAGGAAGGAGGAGGGAGAAGACTAACGTCACTTTCCTCTAAGCCTGGCTTCGGACGCTCTCTGCTTTCTCCTCACCCCTTTGCTGCTGCACCTTGATCTTCATTCACTGCATTTTCGCCAGAGGTTATCTGTAAGATCGAGCTTCAGTTTCCAATGGAATAATCGATCCAAGCAGGCCCGGAGAAACAGGATTTCAAACTTTCACGACCGACAACAGATGAGTTTTCAGATTAGGGGCAATTGGAAGTGACGATCAGCAGGATAAAGATGTATTAGAGGAAAGACCTAAATCTGCTGAAAGGGAGTCCAACATTCGAGAGATTTGGCAGAAGGTCGAGCAAGTCGGGGATCAGGTATCATGGATGGTTCAGCAACTTTCGAAGGCCTTTTCTTTCTTCTTCTATTTCTGAAACTTTTCGTATTTAGGATGACAATATTTCTTCAACTGCATCATTATCGTTCGTAAGATAGTTACACTCCCTATGGTTCAGCAACTTTCGAAGGCGTTTTCCTTTTCCTTCTATTGCTGACAAATTGCCTATTTTGGATGACGTTATTTCTTCAGTTGCATCATTATCATCCGTTTTCCATGCAAGAATATCTCTTACTTAATCCCATGTATTCTCAATTTGTAAGTCATTTTGGCTGCGGATCTTTCTGAAAAGAACATTCGGCATGAGCTTTTACAAGTTATTCGAATTCTTTGTAAGTACTGTTTTCAAGCGATTCTGATAAATGCGTCAGAGACTGAGACAAGTTTAGTTCGAATTCTCAAAGGCCAACGGCTTGGATTTAGACCATTAAAAGGTAGCAGGATTCCCTTCACCAAATAAACTACTGGAGAAAAAGAGTTTACAGAGACGCCACTTGGGAAAAATCGGATGTGAGCAATCGGACTTAGAGAAATATAAGTTCGTCGTCTATGAACAATTCTTTTTTTTTATTTCAACTGTCGTAGAGGAGTTTATGGGAATGATGGAAATCATGGATAACCATGGCTTTTCATAACCATTGCAGTCGCATTCGATAGACAATATGAGTAACGTAAAATGTGAAGTAGGGAAGTTAAGTGATCGTCTTATATCAGTAACATGAAATACATAATTTAGAGCCTTTCAGCACCATGAGTTGATGTTCCAATTATGGATGAGGTCTATGATTACAATGGTAGTGAGCTACAGTAAACACAAACGTGGATGTAAACATTGCCTCATTCTCTACCCCAAAGATGGCATAGTGGTAGATGAACTTATTTGGCACTATGGACTCATGTGATTCCTTGATTTCCTATACATGTGCAAACAATAGCCATGATGCATCAACTCCATCGCCATTAGTTATGCCTTCATGAGGCCATATGGAGCTGTGTACCAACAAACACACAAAAAAATGAACCTTCGTCTGAGTTAGTTGTGCCTTCTACTTCCAAGATTACTCATTCTCTTCATTGTAGACTCCTATACTCTCCATGCCTTAATGTTCTCCTTTGTATCTTCACACTGAGTTAGCTGTGATGACTGATGGATAATTCTCAAATTTATAACATGACATGTTTGGGTTTTGGCTTATACTTAATCATGCAATTGATTGATAAAAAAATGGGATGTGGGGGTGTCTAGGTGTGTATGAAGGAGAGAAAGCGGACAAGGAAAAGAGAGTGTGCAAAGGTGGGAAAGACAGGAAGTGTAAGTGAAGAGGCATGAGAGAGGGGGGAAGGGGGTGCAAGCGAGATCTTATCAATTAATGATACAATTGTAGCTTCCAAGCAATACCAGTTGAACAAATCCAAGAGGTTTTGGCAAAACATAAAAACATATCGACTCATTTCCCTTGGGTGAAAGGAGAAACATTTTGGTGTGGTTGTCGGGATACATATGAGCTAGTGCATAGACATAGGAATAATCCATTGCGAGATAATTGTGGGCTCTAGGTAATCCAAGTAGACCAATTGCGAGGGGTTTAAACCAAATAAAGTTTCGTATAACCACTTTTCCGTGGGCTCAAGAACCTGTATTCAATATTCATATGCTTTACCTTTCTTCATAGTCATGCAAAAGAATGAATCCTCTTGAGTTTGATCATTTGCATAGTTGTAGTCTCTCCATCCTCTATATCTTCCTTCATAATTATTGTTGTTGTATTATTTATTGGTGTAACCATTATTGTTTTTGAATCTACCTCTTGAGCTTCCATAGGGTCCTCTATTGTAACCTCTTCCTCTTTGGTTTCTAGGAATCCTGAAACAATTTTCAGTAATGTGATTAGTTAAGTCACACATGGCACATGGAGAGGAGCTTTGAGATCTCCCCCACCTTGCCTTCCTCCTCTGCCTCTTCCTCTTGATCCTCTACCTCTACCTGCAAAATTTGCTTCAAAGGTACTACTTTCATCATCAAGCTTTTTACCTTTGCCTTTGCCATCCTTATTCTTTTTCTTATCTATATATAGGGAGGATGATTGATTACCGTTTGAGTTGTCTCCGTTCTTCATAAGCTTTGCCTCATGTGTGAACAATTGTCCCATGAGGGTGTTGAAATCAAGAACCTGCATGTCCATGGTTGTGGTAAAGTCTTCCCATTTTTCATCTACCTTTATTTCCATTGATCACTTGCCTTACTATGTGCTCTTCATCAATGATTTCTCCAATGCTACCAAGTTGATCTGTTATGTCCTTCATTTTGGTGACAAAATCAGTCACACTTTGCTTGGGCATCTTCTTGAGTGTAGTGAACTCCATCTATAGTTGATTCTTTCTTGCATTGTACTTGATGAGAAGAATGCTTCAAGAGCATTCCAAGCCTCTTATGAATTCTTGTAACTCTTGATGTGTGGAAGTAAAAAAATCAAAGATTAAGTTAAGAATATATGACCTGGCTAGAGTATCCTTTAAGCACCATGTTATTAACCTCTCTTATTCTTCTTGAGTTGGTTGTCCTTTGCTTCTAAGGATTCGCATCATCTCATCTCCAGATATGTAACCATAGAGGTTTCTGCCTTGAAGATAAGCCTCCATTCTAAGTGAACAAGCTAAGTAGTTACCTCGATCCGATTTGTCTATGGATGAAGGGAATCCATCTCCCATTTTGATTTTTTGTTGCTCTCATACCACTATAAGGAGATGGATGAGTATGTTCTAGAGATGAGCTAGTATTGCACAAAACCTGCTTTACACTTGCCAAGTTAAATCAAGGTTTTCTTAATACACTCCTTTAGCTTCACATTAATGCATTTGAAACAACCAAGCGGTTTGGAGCATCATTGCCAAAAGTTTGCATCAAAATAGATAACTTGCATGTACTAGAAATATGAAGAAACCTTCTATTTTGGTAATAGAAGTGCTTAGTAATTTTCTCAGATCTCACAATTGGTATGAATTGACTTGACAACTTTTGCACACATCTAATTGGAGTGAATAGCTAACTAAAGCAATTCATTTAATGAATTTAGCCACACCATACACTGAGAAATGAATCTAAGTCAGGGGGGCATCCCCACATTTCAGGATCTAGAAGATGTGCAAACATAGTCACCTTCTATGATTCATATCTCACGATCCTCTAAACCAAATGTTATGAAACTTGATATGAAAGTATTAGACACTTCAAAATTAAGTAACCCAAGTTAAAGTATTGAAAATGACTTAGCATACATAGAGAAATCGATTCTGCAAGATCATTGTAATGATGAGGATGCAACAAAGAACAGTAGATAGACGTATACTTGAAGAAATGTATCAAAATGTATATGCTAATGAGCATATGATACAAAGGAATTGTAGTGGACTACTCATACATGAAGTGAGCTCAATTTTTGCTCACTGATGTAGCTCAAAGTCTCTCAGAATGGCTCACATAGCCCATGACTAAAAGCATGTCTATTTATACTCATAATATGAGTTTGAATTTGAATTTTCCCTCACCTAAAAGTGATCCTACACTTTAAGAATGATTTGAATTTATTCTACATATCACATGAGTCGTGGGTTCAGCTCCCAAACTTCATGAGTTTCCTTTTTTCTTTTGATTTTACATACATCCAAAGTAATTATGCTAAGAATGACTAGCATAGGTTCACACATAATTCCTTCTTGTGAAGAGATAAAATAGATGTGTAGTCCCATGACTTTAGCAATGCACTAAGGCTTGCTAACTGTACCAATAATGGATAGAGGTAAAAGGAAACAAAAAGAACGATGCACAAAAAAGAGCAAAATTTTTATTCCAAAACATACTCAAGAGATATGGATTACCGATAGAGTTGGTAATTGATCGAGCACTCACATTTTGAACGAGATTATTGATTATCTCTTACCAGATGTCATGATCATTCACAAGAAGTCTGTCCTGTCTCACTCCCAAGAAAAAAAACAAGCCAAGAGCACAAATAAGATCATGTGCACTGTGTTGACTAAGCTCATTAATAACAAGTGTTTAGACTGGCGCAAATAGCTTCATCATGTTGTTTGGGCATATCGAGTTGCCTACAAAACAGTACTCAATGCCACTCCCTTTCAAATGGTATTTAGCAAGAATTTCATGCTTCCATTAATTTTTTATACCCACACTCAAGGTGGCACAAGAGCATCAGTGGAGTGTTCATGAGCTATCATCAAGGATCTTTGACCTACAGCAATTGGGTGAAATTAGATTTAGAGAAGACATGGGAATTTATGCGGCAAAGAAGATTCAAAAGGCATATTTTGATGCACATGTGAAGGATAAGTGCTTGAAAGAAAGACACTTAGTTCTAGTATATACATTGAAGCAACATGCTCGAAGGTTGGAGAAGCATGGATATAGACCAATGATCATCAATAGGACATCAACAAGTGGAGTTGTCCAATTCGCTACCTTAGAAGGCAAGGTATTACCAATTCATATCAGTGATTGTAGAGTAAAGATTTATCAAGAGACTTTGAAGGAAGAGATGCTAAGTTGACTCAATTTAGATAAGAAGCGAAAGGAAGAAGAGGAAAGAATCCACAAAGAAGCACAAGCAGAGATCTTAGAGCATATTATTGTATGAAGAGAAGAAAAGGCATAGATCAGCCTAAGCATGTTAATTACAAAGCCCCAAGATATAATATGGCTATGTACCAGACCAAGATTGTTCCATCTCATCGAGTCATGGATATACCTTCTTTTATCCCAATAGAATTAGGATATGGCACAATCGCTATGACAATCAAGGCTTTGATTGATTCGAGGGCAGCCACTAGCACTATAAGATATTCTTGATGTCAAGGCATGGAGTTATCAATTAATCCTATTGAAGCTTATCTGGTAGGATTAGGAGGATTGGAAACCCCTTGCATGGGCAAGTTGGAGCTTCCCATCTCCATTCAAGATGTCCATATGACAATCAAAGTGCTGATTTGCCATGACAAAGACCTTACTCAATCTCTCATCCTTGGTCAAGACTGGATCTCTCATCATGCAATCAACTCAAACCTAAGGATTGGACTTCTTTAGGTTTGGTTAAATGAGCAACGAGTCACAATAGAACTAGGAAACTACATAATCAATGATTTAGGCATGTCACAAGTTCCTAGTCCATTCAAGATTAATCATGACTAAAAAGATGTTGCTATTGTCCAAATCTATGTGATGTAGAAGGACTCAACTATTGAAGAACGAGTTGTTGATATATTTAGGTAGTGATGTGTGTGAACACACTACGACCACTGGGGCACTTTTTTCCCTCTTTAGGAGGCTTTTTTCCCCGACTAGTATATACGCTTATAACCCTAACGGGTCACTTATCTTTGTACACACTAGCGATAATACATTTAGTATTTTGTGTTGTTTTCCAATCTTCTTCTTCTTCTTCTTCTTTGTGTTGTTCTCATGCTTCCGCAAACCTTGAACTCCAACAATTGGTATCAGAGAAAGTCATTGTTTCATCTAGGGCATCATCGACACCCCTGTGGTCACAGTCTCAGAATCCCATGAAAATTGGTGACCATACTCAGGGTCATTAGGAGATAAAAACAACTTTGTTGTGTGGTGTCGAAATCCTGATATGAGCTCATTTTGGCCTCCGAACACACTATCACAAAGCTTCTGCAGGCAATTTCATCCTTTTGTCCAAAGATATATATACAGGTTTCGGTTCACCAATATAAGCTCTTCCAAGTCTGCTACAGGTTTAGCGAAACTCGTCAGGGTAGTTCTGTTCAAATTTTTCAAATATAGTCATTTTTTTGCATCAGGGTATTTTAATCAGTGGCCATGGCTGAAAGCAGAGATGTATTTCGAATCTTGGTTGTTGAGGATAAGTTGGATAGTACCAATTATCCATTGTGGGCTTATATGATGCATCATATATTGGCTACAAAAGGACTATGGAACATTTTACAAGGTGTTGAGAAACATCCTATTAGACCTGCCAACATAATTGCTTAAGGTGATGCAAATGGCATTGAAGATGGTGATATTCTTCGTGTTCCTATTCGTATTCCTATTCGTGTTGTGGTTCCTGCTACACCTACTACAAAGAAAATTCATTGGGATGGCACAGATGCTCAAGCACATGCATTGATAGCCTTGTCTATCAAACATCCCATCATTTCTCACATTGGCTCTTGTAGAATAGCTAAGGATGCTTGGGATATAGGTACCACTTTATACCAGGCAAGGATTGAGGCTCATGTTGCTTACCTCCAAAAACAGTTGGAGAGTGAGCACATGAATGAAGGAGATTCCATGGATAGTTTTCTCACAAAGATCAAAGATCTAAAGAAACAGTTGATTTTTGTTGATGAAGTCTTACTTGATAGTTCACTTTTGTAGATCGTTTTGAATGGTCTTCCCGATTCATATCAGAGTTTTGCTTCTACTCTTCATTTGATGATGGAAGGCAATCCAAATGCCTTACTGTAGCTCAGTGATGAGTAGCACCTCCTTTAATGTCAATCCGGGAAGACGTGAGGATGGTATGAAGACCTCAAGCAAGTGTAGGCACAAGTGCATGAGTGAGAAGCACACTAACATGCACACACATACACACACACGCGCACACAAGGCAAGACAAAGAGTGAGAAGCAATGGAGTTCTTTAGATTACTTTCAGAAAGCTCATACAAGTTCCAAACTATTACAAGCTAACCTCAAAAATGAGCTCTCTAGCTCCTTTCATAGTTTTTGACTAGCTTTGGCCCTATCCAGACCTAGTGTCCGCCCTAGTTAAAAATTAGGTTCCAGGGCTTATTTGAGGGCTCAAACGAGATGTAAAAAATACGAAAATTCGTAAGCAACTACTTCTAAGGCTCCTCAAGCTCGAGGACTCCTCGGTTTGCACAAAATGGAGCTACAAAAAGGTGAACATGGTATTTACAGGGGTTGTTAGTGATGAGAATCACTTTTAATTGGTGTAAGGGTTTCGAAAAATTAAAGGGTTGCCTTAGTGCTAGATCTGCGTGAATGCTTGTACTTGCTTCTTCATGAAGAAAATTATTGGCCTACTTGCCCGATCGTCGTTGACTCCCTTGTCTGCTTGTGCCTTCTCTCCCCTCTGACTCTCTTCTCTGACTGCCATGCCTTGTCAGTCCTTCAGTTCCTTGTCTGCTGCTAACACTCCCCCCTCTCTCGCGTCTGTCGTCCATGACAGACCCTTGTTGGGAGGGTCGTTAGACATAGTATTCGACAACATCTTGCGCTAAATGATGTTCGGCAATCCTCAATCCTTTGGCCAAGTCTGTGAGTAGAGCATCCCAATCTATTGGCCCGGGAACCTCTGGATGTGGCATACGTAACTTTTCCGAATGGAGAGCTTGTTCCACTGCAAACAATTGTAATAAATGTGAGGGCCTGGGAATGAAGATCTCTGAGTGATATTCCCAGAACCCAGTGACAAACATCTCTTCAAATGTCTGTTTGAAGCAGGCCGGTAGGTACTTTATGCGGGCGTGCCATGCATAAACAACATTAATAGAGGGCGTTGTGCTCATGTCATAAACAAGATCCTGATTGCCTTCATTGAATCCGAGCGCAGAGAGATGAGGTTCCTTAACATTCTTGAAGGTCCTGAAGGTGACTATCATGAGTTCAAAAATTTTAAGGTACATCTGTGTCATGACATCTGGTACGTTTTTGAACCTGACACCCCAATGCCGAATTGTCGATATCATATACCCTACAGTAGGTTGACCTTTAGGTGGTGCTAAGTAGACATAGTTGAGCCATTTCTCACATCCTTTGGTTGTCAGCACCATCTTTGTGTATTCCGGCCACGACCTTCTTCGGAAAACAGGACAGTAGCAGGGATTGTACTTGATATACAGGGGCATGTTATTCCATGTGCGATTCATTTCCGGGTAGGTTTCAAGCAGTCGAATCCTCCAAGTCGGTTGGCGAATATTTCCCTGCTTGGCACTTTCTGGGATGTCGTCTGGTGCAAACTGTGTGGCAGAGGTTGGTTCTTGTGAGGTGTGGTGCTTGATTTCAGCATTATAATCCGCCATTAGGACACAAAAAGGAACATACAAGTCATCGGAGGTGCCGATCCACTTGTGATGTGAGAGGTTTCTAAAGTACTCAGATTTTATGATTACCTCTTCCAATCGTGACATGGATGCTATTTGAACTGCTACCCTATCATCATGGGTTGTGGCCACTTTTTCAAACTTCTGCATCCATTCAGGAGCCTCGATCTCAATGGTGTCCATGCCCTCTGCTGTTTGCTTGCCTCCAGGTGCTGGCATCGGAACATACGGATCCTCAAAAGATTCCTCTACTTCGATGGGTACTAGGTCTTCAGGTTCTGGTTCCACCAAGGGGGAGGGTTGGCGTTCATATTCAAGGACTTTCTTTTGTGATTCTTCGAGTTGTGCTTTGAGCGCTGCTACTTCGTCAGTTGTGTCAGCGGTGGTTGGGACTTCTTTTGGTGGTTCTGGTTGAGCTGCCAATTGCCTTAGTAGTTCGTCTCTTTCCTTTTCTAAGGATGCATGGGCTTCGAGGAGATCAGCATGGGTTTCCAATATGATTTGCATATTGTCCGAGGGAATGGCCTTGAACTTCTCCGGGTCAATTTCTTGTGGGGAACCTTCCATGGCTGCTTCCAAGTTCTCTTCGTTTTGTGTCTGAAGCCGTCTATTTTCTTCTAGGGCTGCAGACATATGCTTCCGTAATAGAGCCATGGTGCGGCGGAGCTTGAGGTTCTCTGTGATTTGGGAGTGTAGCAGATCATCCATTTGTTGTCTTTCTTCTGCATCTGGCTGCGGTGGATTTGCCACTAATTGCTCATGTTGTTCTTGTAATGCACTAAACTGGTGTTGTAATTGCCTCTTCTCTTTCTCTAAGTCGATGAATCTTCCTTGTAGTGTTTCATGACTCCTGAACAAACTTGTATGCTGAGCGTCGAGGTGTTGATAGTGTTGCTGTAACTGAGACATGCACTGATACATGTTATTAAATACATTATTGATGGGAGTAGATGCGGGAAATGTGTTGAATGCAGAAGGGAAGGGGAAAGGAAATGGGAGTGTGTATGATGTGCTTGAAAGAGGTGAAGTGGGTGGTGGGGGAATGGGAGATTGTGGTCGTATGGGGGGAGGGAGAGGTGCGGTGGAGGGTGATATGTCCATAAAATCTACGGTGGACACAGTAGTGGGAGTGATTGTGAATAGTGGAATTGTGGGTGCAGTGATTGTGGTGAATGTGTACAGTGGTGTGTGCAGTTGTGAATATGAACTGCCGGGAAGTGTGAGGGGGGGAATGGGGATGTCAGTAGCTGTAGTTAGGATTACAGTGTTAGTGGAAGTGTTTATAAGGGAGGTGTTGAGAGGGTGTGTGGGTTGATTGGCGGTTTGTGTTTCAGTCATGGCAGTGGACTCGGCGGCGGTGACGGTGGTTGTTACATTGGTAATGGGAGGTGAATGTGGTGGTGTTGGAGGTGGGGGTGGCAAAGGGGGTGATGGGGGTGGACTAGATGTGTGGGCTTCCTCGGTGTCGTGAACGGTGTGTGCAGTGCCCGTGGTTGTGGGGGTGCCTTGTGGTCCTGATCCTAATACATTCATTTGTTTCCCTGTTCGTGGGGGACGTCTTCCATATCTTCTCTCCGTTCTTCGTGATTGTGCCAGGGCAGTATGCACTGTCTCAGGTACTCCTAAAGCATCGGCTATCATATCAAGGGTTGCCCTGTACTACTCGTCCACACCTTCCTCCTCAAGGATTTGATTCATGAGGGCTTTACCTGCTACTAGGGACAGTCTGTGTTGCTCTTGAACTCTGTTGATGGTATCATAGAACTTTTTTAATTCCCTAGTATAAGCTGGGGCACCCTCTAGTTCCTGTATAACTTCTTGCTCATAGTCATGCGCCTCCTCATCAGAAAATCCTTCCTGTTCATCCTCTTGTCCTTCCTCTTCTTCATCCTGTACTTCAACCACTTTTGGTTGTCTTGGCTGGGGTTGTTCTGTAGCAGTTTGTTGTCCACTGCCCTGCTCTGCTTCGACTTCTGCATTAAGAGCTTCGATTATCCTGGCAACCTCTTCATCCGTTAGATCTTCCAAAGTGAATCCGTGAGGAAATTCCAGGTCGGTAGGTACTGGAGGAAACACAAGATTAGGGCCATCTGTGTTGTGCCTGGGTAACCTGATAGTAAATGGTTGCACTCGTCTGGGGAGCCTTGGAGTTGTCTCAAGTGTTAGGGTTGCACCGCGGGCTTGTGCACAAGGCATCTGGACAGCGCCTCTCATTTTCTTGGATGGTGGTCCTGCAGCTGACAGTCTGCGTTGAAACTCTTGCACTCTGGTCCAAATGAGAGCCCTCTATACTGGTACATCATAAGCTAGACATCTGTACACAATCCTGGTTAGAGCACAGCATCCGTACAGTACAGACTTTTGTTTTTTATACCACCTTTGATGAGCCAAATGGATCTGGTCGATAATCCAGTGGGGCATATTGATTGTCAAATCAAAGGCATCTGCTAAGTAGAGGCTAAACCAAATCTTTTTGGGAGGCATTGTGAACCTTTCCTGCACGGGGAATGCGAAATGTTGCATGACCATGCGTAAATGAACGGCGATTGTAGGTGTCATCGCGACCATGTCCTTTAATTTTGTCAAATTTCTGTTCTTCATGTTGTCTGGAACCATAGTCTCTTTCTCCGTAGGAATGTGCATACCTTTCATGTCCAAAGCTTCCCTTACCAAGTTGATAGTTAATCTGAAGCGCTTGAGCTCATTGCCCCTTGTGAGAGATGGGAGTACAAAGGAGTTGTATCCCTTTCTGTCTTTGCTTGGAGTGAGGGTGCTAATCAAGTATGAGCACCTTAGAAAATTGGGCTTTGGTAGTTGGAACTTGAAATAATCGTAGAGCCCAGCCTTCTTCCATATCGGCTTCAGTCCTTCGTTATTTTGTAGCTTTTCAAACTCCCTGGTAAAGAAGTGGTATCTGCCCCAACGTCCATTGAATTCTATCTCGGACTCCCACATGTATATGCCTTCACCTAGGGGTCCTGCCACATCACTGAACCAATGAGAGTTTTTGCTGACTGGCATTGTGTGCCCCTGTGGAGGGTTCTGAACCGGTATGGCATGTAATGCCCTCAATGCCGCTGGTCATTCCTTTAATTCCTCCTCAACCGGAAGGCTTTCAATGTCCACAACTTGGGGGCTGGTGCCTGCCTGGGAGCTAGTTCCTACCGTATCTGCCATGTTACTTCTTGCTTCCTGTCTCTGTGAGAATATAGAAACATGTGTTAACATTGTACAGGACAAGAGAGAACCGTTGTTGCCCCCATTACAACATTAACATGAGGGTCGGGAGAGATTAATGGGTTAGTAAGTGCTCGGTGCTAGTGTGTGTGTGGTTAGGAGTTCGGTAGACCTAAGAGCTAAGTGGCATGATGTAGTGTGATAGTGATGTGGTTAGTAGGTTGTCATGGATTTACAAATGGGGTCCGGGGGTTTGTTACAAGTCTTAGGCTGCCAAATGCAGTGGATGGGTTTTGCTCTTGGTTTCGTAGAGACTCTCGAGAGCTTTATAGGTGTGTCGGCTTGAAAATGAGGCCTTTTAGGGACCCATTTACAAGTGATTCTGTTCGTGCTCATGGGCCTTGGTGTGTTCCTGAGTCTTGACAACGAGTGGATGTCGGTTGTGCGAGTGAATGGATCATGTTGTATAGGGTGTGGTCTTGGTGTAGCTATTTGAGGCCGCAAACAAGCCTTAGGCACCCAAATTTGTCTTGATTGTGGGCTAGCCTTCATCGACTTCTTGGGTACCCAAATAGACTTCACTTTCTCAACAGAGGTTTTAAGAGTCCTCTTATTAGTATCAAGTCGTTGATTACTAATAGGAAGTTGAGACCGTTGTTGCGACTTGGTTACGGTCGGCAGCTCGTCTTTTCGCACCCACATTTGTTTCATCGGCTGAGTTGTTCTGCTGCACGCGTTCTTCCGTGATTGATCTTCCCTTAGTTGCTGCCTCCTTCTGGCCTTTGGAAAAGAAGAGAGTTCCATTGTGGTTTCGACTCCTTTTTTGAGATCTTCATTCTTCTGCATCACATAGCCTTGGACAAGAACAGCATGGTCAACTTCATGTGTACCCCTGGAGGGACCAGGAGTGTGTGCCTTTCCTAGTTCCTTGAGTGCTCCATTGTCTAACTCTACTGTAATTCGACTATGATTGACCCCTACCTGAAGAAGTCCACTTCTTAGGTTTAGGTTGACTGCATGATCATAGATCCAGTCCTGACCCAAGACAAGAGGCTCAGTGAGGTCCTCATCTTGACACACTAGTGCTTTGACTGTCATTACTTCGTTTTGAACATAGAGGGGAAGTTCCACCTCACCCATGCAAGGGGTTTCCACACCTCCTAATCCTATGAGATAAGCTTCTATAGGATTGACCCTTTAATTTCAATTCTTGGCAGTAAGAGAGTCTCACCGCACTAGTGGCTGCACCTGAGTCAATCAATGCTCGCACGGACTGTGCACTAGTCCCTTGTCCTACCTCTATGGTCACAAAAGGTCGTCGATCAATTATTCTAAGGGAACTTGTTCCTGCGACTTCACACATTGCCATATGATATCCTTGATCTGCATAATCATTTGTTCTAGGCTGATCTCTACCTTGTCTTCGCAACTTCATCCTTCTGATGCGTTCTAAAGCTTCTGCTTGAGCTTCTTCTCGAATCCGCTTTTCTTCTTCCTTGCGTTTCTTGGCGATATTGAGTCGACTTAGCATTTCCTCTGTGAGAGGTTCCTGATATAACTTGACTCTGCATCTGCTTATATAGCTTGGGAGAACATCACCTTCCAATGTGGCTAGTTGCATTGCTCCACTTGTGGAGATCCTATTTATGATCATAGGTCCATAGCCTCTTCTCTCTAGTTTTTTCGCATGTTGTTTCAAAGTGTATACGAGTACTAGGTCGCCTGCCTTCAAACCTTTATCCTTAACGTGGGCGTCAAAATATGCTTTTTGCCTCTTCTTAGCTGCGTAAATTCCTGCTGCAGCTCTGAGTCTTGTTTCACCTAGTCGTTCAAGGTCAAAGATTCTAGATGAGAGTTCATGACCTGTCCACTCATGCTCCTGTGCTACCTTCAATGTGGGTATTAAGAAGTCTAATGGTAGCACCGCATTTTGACCGAATACCATCTGAAAGGGGGTGGCTTGGAGTACCGTTTTATAGGCGACTCGGTATGCCCAGACAGCATGATGTAGCTGTTTGTCCCAATCAGAGCGTTTATTGTTCACTAGCTTGGTCAGCACATTGCACAGAATCTTATTGGTGCTCTCAGCTTGCCCATTGGCTTGGGGGTGGTAGGGAGCAGACTTCTTGTGTACAACCAAGAATTCTTGGAGAAGATTCTCAATAACTTCATTCAAGAAGTGAGTCCTCTATCACTTACTAACTCTATAGGTAATCCGTATCTTGTGAATACATTCTCAAACAAGAATTTAGCAGTTGTCTGAGCATCATTCTTCGTTGTGGCTTTTACCTCTACCCACTTTGTTAGATAGTCTGTCGCAACAATGATATATTCTGCATGAGAACCCTTAGCTGGGGGATTAATAGGACCTACGAAGTCTATTCCCCACTTAGAGAATGCACGTCCACCCATCATAGGTTTCAGTGGCATCTCATCTTTACGGATAGGATATTGTGTTCTCTGACAGACATCACATCGTTTCACATAGGTGTGTGCATCCATGTGAAGAGTCGGCCACCAGAAGCCTGCAAATAGTATTGCCTTGATCACCCGATCTGGTCCAAAGTGTCCTCCTGCTACACCTTGGTGAGCAGTTTCCAAGATCTTAAGATATTCACTCTCATGGACACACAGTCTCAGGTAGCCATCTTTACCACGCTTGTATAGATTATCACCAATGAGTGAGTAATCCTGGGCTTCTTGTTCTAAACTCCTTTTTCTAGCCAGAGTCATGTCCAGAGGGAATGTTTTCGTCCTCAGGAAGGAAACTAGTGGTTCACTCCAATCTGGCACTATGGACACTTGATAAAGTGTGGCATGTTCCACAGGTGGTTTAGTGCAACAGATTGGGCATTCCTTGCACAACTTTTGGACATCAGCTTCCATAGTCGGCCAATGCACTCCTAGTCTCCTTAGTGTCTGTAGGGTTCGTTGCTTTGAATAGTGTTGCTCTAATGCACCTACATGTGCTAATTGCAACCATTTAGCGTACTCATCCTCTTCCACACAACAAGTCAAGATCCCTTGATCTGTGTGTTTGTACATACTTCCTGCCATGATG
The DNA here is from genome assembly GCA_020310875.1 of Ceratopteris richardii. NCBI lineage: Eukaryota > Viridiplantae > Streptophyta > Polypodiopsida > Polypodiales > Pteridaceae > Ceratopteris > Ceratopteris richardii. The sequence continues at coordinate 135,552 of CM035419.1, forward strand.
TGATACCTCTGGGCTTTTACTACCTCTCTATTATGTGTGTTTATTACTGGGTGGTTAGGTCCATATGTCAATACTGGCACTAGTGGCTTAGCCCATTGTGGCACCACTTCCAAATTGAACAAGTAAGCATCAGGGAGGTCATTTGACACTCCTTGTGGGGCTTCTCCAGATGTGAGTCTAGAGAGATGGTCTGCTCTCAAGTGAGCCCTACCTTTCCTTACCACTACCTCAAAGTCGTATTCCATTAGTAAGAGGAACCATTTTACTAATCTACCTGTATTACATGGCTTGTTCACAAGATATAGCAGTGCCTGATGGTCAGTAAAAAATTTAAACTTATTGGCAAGCAAATAATGTCTAAACTTTTTAACTGCATATACCATGCCTAATCCTTCTCGTTCCGTGGTTGTATAATTTCGTTCAACTGCATTCAATTGTCTACTAGCATAGGCAATTGGAAGATCCATATTACCTTCACCAGTAGGTTGTGCAAGTACACATCCAATAGCATAATTGGAAGCATCCACATGAACATGGAATGGCTTGTTCCAATCTGGTGTGGTCAAGATTGGTGCTGAACATAATCTTCGTTTAAGCTCTTGGAAGGAATTCTCACATTCGTCAGTCCACTCTAAGTTAGTCAGAAGTCCGTACATGGGCTTTGCAATGACAGCATACATATGTATAAATCGTCGGTAATAACCACAATGTCCCATGAAAGCTTGTACTTCCTTGACATTCTTTGGCCTAGGTAGCTCTGCTATGGCTCTCACTTTCTCTTCATCTGTGGATATGCCATTCTTTGACACTATGTGTCCTAGAATCTTGCCTTGCCTGACCATAAAAATGCACTTTTCTGGGTTCAGGCAGACTTGATATTCTCTACATTTGTCAAAGATTTGTCTGAGTTCAGGAATATGGGTTTGTCTAATGTTGGAATGAGCACAAAGATCATCAACATAGACTTCTAAGTTCTTCCTCAGGAACTCTTTAAACACATGACACATCAATCGTTGAAAGGTAGCAGGTGCATTAGTAAGCCCGAATGGCATTACTCTAAAGGCAAAAATGCCCCATTCAGTGGCAAATGCCGTCTTATGCTGATCTTCTGGAGCTATGGCTACTTGATTGTAGCCCGAAAATCCATCAAGGAAGTTGTACACTTCCTTGCCTGCCACTCTTTCTAAGAGATGCTCTGTGATATGAAGCGGATAGTTATCTCGAATTGTGGCTGCATTAACCTTTTTTAAGTTAATGCACACACGCAGCTTTCCGTTTTTCTTGGGCACCACTACAATGGGGGATACCCACTCAGTGTGCTCAATTTCATAGATAAATCCAACTTCAACCAGTTTATCTATCTCCTCCTTGATCTTAGCAGCGTAATTATCGTTATATGTATAAGGCTTTTGCTTAGAGGGTTTGGCATCTCAGGTCATGGGGATGGTGTGTGAGCATATGTCTGGGTCAACACCCTTCAAATCCTTGTAACTCCAAGCGAATACATCTCTGTATTCTCTTAGCAAGGCTATTAACGCATGCTCTTCTTCCTCTGTTAGGTCATGACCTATGTACGTGCATCTCTCCTCTCCTTCTTCTAGGGCCACTACTATTTTCTTGGTGGTCTCTTTGTTATCATAGGCCTCTCCTGATTGTGCCTCTCGTTTAGGCATTCTTATCATGACTCTCCTGTCATCTATCTCATACTTCTTAAAATTTTTCGGGACCTCAAACAAAGATTCTTCCTCTTCTGGTGTGACTTCTCTCTTCTTTCTTTTCTTTCCTTCTTCCTTCGAGGTCACATGTGTGGCTAGTCTCACATCATTTGTAAGCTCTCCATACCTCTGGGGTTGGAATTCTACTTCATATAAATATTCTTCATCTGATGCAGAAGGTGGGTCCATAATGATTGACTCTAGATCGGAGTCACTTGCATCCTCAAATGCATCAGGGCTAGGTTCACACTCTTCTAACACTGCCTCTCCCATGATTGGCTCTATGGAGAAGACTGAAATGTCATAGCCATCCTCATCGAAGTGGGGTGTCCATTGTTCCTCATTGATGGCTACATCCATTGTTGCTAAGATTTCTACCCAGCCGTGGGGTTCAAATTCTTCGTCAGGAAAGACTACAGGTGTATAGGCTGGGTCTTGAATTGATCTATGTGTTTCTTGAGCACCTACCTCTCTGGCTTTCTCTCTCTTCTCTTCTTCTATTGCTACTTTGCACATCCACAACTGGGTATCTTCATGCATCCATGAGGATCCTGATCCTATGGAATGCACCGATTCCGTATCATCTTTGGCTCTATGGATGGGATTCCATTGAATAGGAGGGACATCTCTATGAGAGTAATCTTTAAGATTCACTTTGGTCGTAACACCTAGGTGTTGCAGGTACAAGGAATTGGTTCCCCAATCTTGTACCACTTGTAGCTGTCGCATAAACGGTCTTCCCAAAATCATCTCATAGGCATGATTTTTGCTAAAATCACATATAGCAAATGTGTGCTCGAACTCAACGCCACAAGTGGTGAGAGTTATTCCTTCTAGCAATCCTAAGGGTCTTAGGCTATGTGACCATCGGCCATCTGCAATTTCATTCTCGTTGGTCTGAGTGCTGGCTTGCCCCAATGCTTCCATAGGGAAGTGGTGGCAATTGCAACTCCTGCGCCTGAGTCTAAAATGGCCTTGGTCGTGTAACCCTGGTAGGTAATGGGAAGATAGGTGTTCCCTTCTTCACCTTCACACATGTCTCCTATCTTGTCCAATGGTATTTCTGGCACTGTTCTCTGGGATCCTACCTGGGAACGAGGTTTTGCTATCTCTGGTACTAGTTTAGCTACATGTTTCCATAATTCCGGTCTAACTTTGAGTAGATCTTCTAACTTGAGATTGCACTGCACTTTAGTGTTTTTCACTACCTCTGTGTTCCTAGGTATGACTGAGTCCTCATTTCGTACCATTACCGTGGGTGCTCTCATACAAGTAGACTTAGTTTCCCATGGGCCTGTGAAGTGGGGTAATTCTTGTAAAGAATTAGACTCAAAGTCTAATGTTTCCTGAGATTGGGTGCTCTCCTGCTCCTCATAAATGGATGGGATATCTTGTGGGAATTGGTCATGTGCATCATCCACAAGTTCAATAGGAGGAGGGACTTCACTCTCCTTAGCCATTTGTCTTCTTGAATCTCTCGTAGGAATTCTGGTGTGAATCGATTCATAGAAGATGATGTGTCTGGCTCCGTAGAGTTAGGCACATAGGCTTCAGGCACATAGGCTTCCTGGGCAGGTAGACTTGCTCTTTCACTTGTCTTTCCTTATGTTGAGAGGTGGGTTCCTTTTCCGATTGTGCAATCAACTTCTCTATTTTTTCTAACAGTCCATCAAAGTGCAACTGTGTTTTTGCTGAACTAGAGATGTTAAAGAGGCGACTAGCTTCAAACATGGTCTGAGCCAATTCCACCATCTTAGCACAAATCTTGGTTCGTTCTAGCTCTAGTTCTGCTCTAGGATAGCATTTTTCATGATCAGTTACGTTTGGCCCTTCTTGGATCCTGGCCTGATATGCCTTAAGCATCATGTTAAGGTCCTCGGGAGTGGGATCTGCTAGGACTGATCCTACTCTAGTGGGTGGTGGGATTAGGTGAGGCGGGTTGGAACGTGGCGGTTTGGATGGAGATGGGAATGGTGGTGGTGGAGTAGTTTGAGAGGGAGTTTGAGATGTGAGTTCAGTTATCCTGGCCTTTGTTTCTCTTATGCTTTCCTCAAGTTCACTCATCTTTTTTGCCCATTGTCTTTTCATTCTTTCCCGACTATCTTTCCAAGCTCTAGTCCTTTTCTTGGTTATGCTCTCAGTTTCACTAGCCTCTAGGTTCTTTTCCTCGTTTACACCTGGGTTCTGCTGTAAGGCTTGGGCTCTAGTGACCACCTGTACGAGTGCAGTGGAAGTGACACTTCCTGTAGAGTCTACTACTAGCCCAATAACGTTAATTGGGGTGATTTTTGGCATATTATTGGGATTCTTTGGGCAGTCTCGTAAGAGATGCTCTTTTCCACATTCCTGGCAATAGCCCTGGATCGTCACTGACTGGGGTTGTGTAGGTGGAGGTAAGGGGCAATCACGAATGAGGTGATCTCCTTGACATCTGTAGCATGGTCCTCTTGGAAATGGGGGTCTTGCCTGCCTCGGTTGGGGTCTAGGGTTGGGATTTGCATACATGACATTTGTGTAATCAGACTCCCAACTAGATTCATTTGGCTCTTCACTATAGTAGGACTCACCATGTTCAGGAGATTGCATGTAGTAAGCCTGGGGGCTATCGACATGTGTAGAATCAAAGCTATGGTCACTAGGGTCACTTTCAAAAAGCAATGGCGTGACAGGGACTATAGCTCTATTCAAATTCTCTTCTGCAGCTGCATATTTTACAGGGATTGCATTTGCTGGAGCAGGAGGTTGTTGTGCTAGCACCGGCTGAGGCCTTTGTTGGTTTTGGTAGGGTTGCTGATAAGGTTGTTGTGGCCTGCCATATGGCTGTGGAGAGTACTGGTTCTGGTATCTTCCCTGCTGAGGGTATGGTTGTGGGTACGTCTGCCTAACGGTTTGCTTATTGTAGGGGCAATCTTGCGTGGTGTGATTGGTGTACCTCCGTTCTATGGTGCAGTACTGGCTACTAGGATTTACTGGGGGTTGAGCCATAATGGGACAGACATTCGCCATATGGTCGCCCCCACAAGTATAGCATCTTTTCACAGGGGCAAACCTTGGGATCTGTTTGCTAGAGACACCTAGTTTCTGAGCTACTTTCTCTGCCAGTTCCTCAATTGATGTGGATTGCGTGGAAGAGAGGCTAGAGGCACTATCTGAATCTTTGTAAATCTTGGAAAGCTCTAACTCCTCCCCTAGGTTATCCTCGATGTCAATGCACATACGTACACACTCTTCTATGGTCTCAGGGTCTTTCAAGTACACATAAGATCTCAATTTGGTACTTAGCAACCCATCCAAAAATAAAGCCACTTGTTTAGCAGGTGTGGGAAGCTCCGAAACAGGACATCTTTCTAAGTATTGCCTAAATCTTCTTCCTGCAAGTCTCACGGTCTCTTGAGGGGTCTGCTTGAAGCTATGTATTAAGGAGGAAGTATTATGCCTTATGCCACTTTTAGAGAATTCAGTGATGAATGCCTCTAGAAGTTGGTCTATGCTCTTGAACTGTCTCTCACTCAATGGTTGAAACCACGTAAGGGCTGTGTTCCTAAGGGTTAGACCAAAGGCATTATATTGCGTGAATAAATCCTCCACTTGTTCTGCTCTCAAGACTTGCCTAAACTCTGCCACATGATCGTATGGATCTCCTGTGCCATCGAAGTAATTCTTCATGGACTTAACTAGCTGAGTTGGTCTCAAAGTCCTTGTGTGCTCTCTAGGTCGTGGTAGAGGGAACTCATCCGCATTTCTTTGATTCCTGTGAGCTCTAAGTACCTCAGGCTCTACTCTATTTGTTTCCGTCCTCGTTCTTTCTCTGTCCACTGAGTTGGCAAAGCTTACTTCAGGTCTATCTCTATGTCTATCTCTTTGAGATCCATGGGCATGGGATGTTCCAGCACCTGGATGACCATAGGACACGTTCGATCTTGGTTGGGGGAAGATGAATTCACCTTTCCAAGTGTAAGCATGCCTATCATTTTCTGTAACCACAAAGATCCTCTCTGAAGCATGATCTAGGTAGGTCACTCTGCCTAGGCTATCTGGATCTTTAAACTCATAGATCATGATTGTTCCTATATCAATTGGCTTGTCTAATTTATACCTCCAAAAGGCTTCATCGGTTTCTCGGTTTAGCAGCAGATCTATACTCTTGTTATCCTGAAGAATCCACTCTGGTGTGAGAATTCTCGTAAGAACAGATTTCCCTCGAGGGGTCTTGGGCTCTACACCCATGTTTCCTTGCTCCAGGTCACCTAAGTCCGTTTCTGGGATCACATTTCCGAATTCGTCTGTCCTATCTGGGTGACTGGTGACTACGTATATGGTTCCTTCTTTGTCCAAGTATGCTCCGTTTTCAAACTTTACAGCGGGGTGCTCCAGTCCAATGGATTGGTCAAGGTTTTTAATCTAGACCACAGATCTCCCTAGGCCGTCCTCATAGATGCTTGCACCTAATCGGTTGGTCCTAAGGTATTCCAACTGCGTTTTGTAAGGGCCTTCTACCCTGTGCAAGTATGGCACTCCTGAACTTCCTGTAGGTTTGTCCATACCTTGAGACATCTCTGATTCACTAGTCTCGGAGCTAGGGTAGTATGGGTGGTGACTCAACTGCTGGGCCCAAGACCTAGCAGTGTGGTTGACACTAGCCTCTGAAGACCTAAGGCTTTGTCTATCCCTTACTAGATGTCACCCTGATCTAAGGTTCATATGCCTATTTAAATAGCCCAAGTTTTGCCCAAGTACAACCTCGTTGCTGAGTCCTTTTGTATCAGTTACTTGATTCTTTTTAGTTGATTACCGTGTTTATGCTCTTGTCTGATATCACGTCGTCAGGTATACTTGAGTGTATTTCCGCACTGTAAATTGATCGTTCCACGTTAGGTTCTTTCCCTTAAGGTTATCGTATCACGAAGATATTATGTTTAATCTTGAACTTGAGTGCATCGGTCGTCTTCAACTTGATTGATGCCTATCATTGCCCTATCTTACTCCTAGCACTAGTCGTTCTTAGCCTAAGCTAGGAATTGACAAAGGGAGTTGAGAATTTTCAACCTTTTGTTTCCTGCTTGGTTGCCCTTGAATGCCGAGGAAGTGTGTTCCCAAGCTTGCACTTACACTTGCTTAGAACGCCTTGTGATGCTCTCAATCGATCTGTAAGAGTTCCAAAGTTAGCTCAAGACTTAAACTCCAGAGGCAAAACCAATCTCTTTCATTCAGGTAGCACAAACACCAATTTGCACTATGCTTTTCTTGGAAGACAACTCTAGTAATCTCTAAATTTTTGATCCCCCTAGGTATGGTCAACTTCAAAATCCCCTATCTGAAAATCAACGCATTATCTTTATAAAAAACAGTTGAGGGCGTGTAGTAGATGCCACGAGCTTTCCGACAAGCCCAAGAGCTCAAAAAATGGATTTCGTATGAAAAAGTTATGACTGTTCAGGGTTTAGGGGGTTAAAACAGGATTCAATCTGGCTGACAGATCCTAGGGTTTTCTCCCAAATCACAAGTGTAGGAACCTCAAAAATGCTAATGGATTGACTATCTTGCCCCAAAATTATCCCAAATTTTGAACAAAAGCAAACCCTAATTTTTGGCCGAAAAGCCTGTCAATCGCGATTGACAGAGGTGTCCGTCGGGCCTGTCAATCGCGATCGACAGTGTCAATCGCGATCGACAGAGTCGATCGTGGCTGTCAATCGCAATCGACAGTATCAATCGCGATCGACACGTTTTCCGGGTTTTTCGCCGAAATTTCAGTCAATCGGGGGCCTATCAGTCGCGATGGACACGTGGCTACGCAAAAAAGTCAATCAATCGTTGAAATTCAGTCGGTCGTGATCGACGGTGTCAATCGCGACTGACAGAGGTGTCGGTCGTGGCTGTCGATCGCGATCGACGGTGTCAATCGCGATTGACAGGGTCCTACGTGGCAGTCAGTCGGTCGCGGGGTTCTGTCGGTCGCGATCGACAGGTCTGTCGGTCGCGATTGACAGGGTCTGTCGGTCGCGATTGACAGGGTCTATCGGTCGCGATTGACAGAAAAACACGGAATTTTTCTACTGTTTTAGGTGATTTGGGATGTGCTCATCATGCTTGTGCTAATGGTGCACTTAGTTTTGTCAAAAGTTAAAATTTTCTGTCAATCGCGATCGACAGAGGCCTGCGACCGCGAGACAGTTTCTGAGATTTTCGTACCTGCGCAGTGTGCTGGGGATGATGATTCAGCAAGAACCTGCAAAATGCTCAAGAAACATGCAAAAACCGTGCAAGCAATATCGCTCTCTCGCTCTCTCTCACAAGTAGAATGAAGGAAACGAGGTGGAGATGGTGATATGATCAAAACTGAAAAATTTTCGCGATGATGGAGATGGAGGTGGGAGATGGTGATGGTGATGATGATGATGGTGATGAAGATGGTGAAGAAAAAACAAGAAAATAGATGAAAGTGAAGAAAATACCTACAACTCCAACGCGTCAACTCTACGTCTTACCATCACACGCTCGTCCTCAAAGCTCGATCCCCGGCAATGGCGCCAAAATTTGGTGTAGCTCAGTGATGAGTAGCACCTCCTTTAATGTCAATCCGGGAAGACGTGAGGATGGTATGAAGACCTCAAGCAAGTGTAGGCACAAGTGCGTGAGTGAGAAGCACACTAACATGCACACACATACACACACACGCGCACACAAGGCAAGACAAAGAGTGAGAAGCAATGGAGTTCTTTAGATTACTTTCAGAAAGCTCATACAAGTTCCAAACTATTACAAGCTAACCTCAAAAATGAGCTCTCTAGCTCCTTTTATAGTTTTTGACTAGCTTTGGCCCTGTCCAGACCTAGTGTCCGGCCTAGTTAAAAATTAGGTTCCAGGGCTTATTTGAGGGCTCAAACGAGATCTAAAAAATACGAAAATTGGTAAGCAACTACTTCTAAGGCTCCTCAAGCTCGAGGACTCCTCGGCTTGCACAAAATGGAGCTACAAAAAGGTGAACATGGTATTTACAGGGGTTGTTAGTGATGAGAATCACTTTTAATTGGTGTAAGGGTTTTGAAAAATTAAAGGGTTGCCTTAGTGCTAGATCTGCGTGAATGCTCGTACTTGCTTCTTCATGAAGAAAATTATTGGCCTACTTGCCCGATCGTCGTTGACTCCCTTGTCTGCTTGTGCCTTCTCTCCCCTCTGACTCTCTTCTCTGACTGCCATGCCTTGTCAGTCCTTCAGTTCCTTGTCTGCTGCTAACACTTACATTTGAGGAGTTATTCTTTATTATGTTGCAGGAAGATCAGTTTAGGTTACAAATCAATCTTTCTTGGCTAGTCAGAAGGGCAAAGGTAAATGGAGCTCTTCTATTAGTAACCAAAAATCTGCTAATTTTGCACAATAAAAAAAGGAAGACAAAGACGAGAAGAAAACAAAAAAGCAAAAATTGTTTTGCAAATACTGTGAAGGAAATGATCATTTCATAAAGGAAGAAAGAGGTTGGAATGGTTGTTGCAGAGGCCTCTATAGCCAAAACAGTCTGATAATCTTATGCAGAATGAAGAATGGCCATTTACCACTGTTTATAGTTATGACCCATCTTCTCATGAATAGTGTATGTCTATAGTAGACTCAGATGTTTGGTGCTTTGATAGTGGGACGACGAAACATATTACCTCGCAGTTTAGTTTCTTCAATGGAGTTGCTGAATGGAAGAACAAGTCACTCATGGAGATGGCGAGGTGTATGGTCAAGAGTCAGGCTTTACCACATAGTTTCTAGCTTGAGGCTGTAATGTGTGCACCATATGTACTTAACAGGTGTCCCACTAAAGCATTTCCATCTATCACTCCATATGACGCTTGGTATGGTCGCAAGCCATTTGTTGCTCACCTGTGTGTTTTTGGTTGTCTGGCATATGCATTAATGCATGAACAACAACACAAGAAATTTGGATGATAAAGCAATGAAATGTATTTTTTGTTGGGTATAGTTTTGAAAGCAAAGGCTATTGTCTGTATCATCCACATACTAAATGCATTCTAGTTAGATGTGATGTTGTTTTTGTGGAAGATGTTATTCATCCATTACTCTCGTGTACTAAGGAGATATATGTTAGCTCCAAAGACATGTATGATACTTTGTTGCCTCTTTTTATAGGTGGATAGTCTAGTGTTGGTCCTGATGAGGAAAGTCCTCACCCTTTATAGGTTTCATATGATGATGCAGATCATTCCATTTCTAATGTAGATTTACATGATGAACTTGTTGATGAGAGAGCTAATATTGAGGAGGCAAAAACTATGCCAAAATGGCTAGTGCAAACTTTGTGTGATAGCAAATCAGATGCACCTCTTTCATATTGAACTGGTTATGGCTCTCATTGTGCTCTTTTTGCATTAGATTGCTATGATATGGCTACCTCTGGTTTGTGTGATGAGAATGAGCCTATTTCGTTTGATGAAGCACAAAATTTAGTAAATACGATGGCTGCTATGCAATCTGAATATGATGCTATAATGAAAAATGGTACCTGGTCTTTATGTGACTTGCCTCCTTGCAAGAAGGCCATTGGCACTAAGTGGGTATACAAGCTTAAGCGCAAGCCTGATGGAAAGGGTTATCCTCAGGAAAGAGGCATTAACTTTGATGAGACCTTTCCTCCTACTTGCCGAATGACTATTGTTCGTAACATTTGTGTACTTGTAGCTCATCAAGGTTGGAATGTACATAAGTTGGACATTAAAACTACATTTTTGAATGCTGACTTGCATGAAGAAGTATATGTTTTTTAGCCTCATGGCTTTGTGTAGAAAGGGAATGAAAACCAAGTGTGCAGGTTGAAGAAAGTATTATTGTTGGAGTTAGACGTATGCGGAAGCACGCGAACAGCACAAGGAAGAGGAAGAAGCTTGGAGCACAACACACAAGACTGAATGTATTACTAGAGAATGTACAAAGATAAGTAGCCCATTAGGGCAATAGGCATATGTACAAGCCGGGGGAAAAAAACCTCCTAAAGAGGGAAAAAAGTGCCCCGGCGGTCCTAGAGTGTTCACACACATCACTACCTAAATATATCAACAAATCCCCCCTGGGAGTGATGCAGTGAACAAGGAGCTGGCACTCATGTATAAGGAAGTGCCGAGCTATGTGGAAATCACTCCACAAAAGGAAGTAAGCCCAAAGCTTTGCGGAAAGCTTCAAACTTCTCCCTAGGCAGAGCCTTCGTGAAAAGGTCTACAATGTTCTCCTGCGTGGGCACATATGCCAAGCTGATCTCCCCAGCAGAGAACCTCTCCCTGACATAGTGATAATGCACCTCAATGTGCTTAGTGCGAGCATGGAACACAGGGTTCCTCGCAACTGCCAATGCGCTCTGACTGTCAGTGAAGATGGTGGTGGCAGAAGACTGGCCAACACCCAAATCAGCCATAAGGCGTCTGAGCCACACACACTCAACAGTCGTTGTGAAAGCTGCCCTATACTCAGCCTCACAACTGGAAGTGGCCACAGTAGGCTGCTTCTTGCTCAACCAAGATATACATGAGCTACCAAGCATGAAGTAAAAACCACTGGTGGACACACGAGTGTCATAACAACCAGCCCAATCTGAGTCAGAAAAAGCATGCAAATCTGGCGGTAGTGATCCCCCCTTGGGATAAAACAACCCAAGTAGCCGAGTACCACTCAAGTAGCGAAAGATGCGCTTAACCGCTTTCCAATGCGTGACTCGTGGGCAATGCATAAACCTGCTCATCTGTGAGATAGCAAACTGAATATCTGGCCGAGTAATGCATAAGTAAATCAAGCATCCAACAGCCTGCTGATAGAGAACAGCATCAAATGCATCTCCAGCATCATGAAGACTCAATCGTAAACCTGTCTCCATAGGAGTGGCAATAGGCTTACAGTCTTCAAGGCCAAAACGCTGCAATAATGTGTCAATATATTTCGTTTGACACAAAGCCATTCCACCATCAACTTGCATAAACTGAATGCCCAAATAGTGATGCAAATGCCCCAAATCAGACATCTCAAATGAGGCATGCAAATCAGCCTTGAAATCAGCAATATGCTTCTCAAGAGGACCAGTGAGCAGCATGTCGTCTACATAGACAACAATGATCAAAAGCACATCATTAGCATGCTTAACATATAAGGTGCTTTCAGTTGGACTGTTCTCAAAACCATGTGCAATCAGATAGGCATGTATTTTCTCATACCAAGCACGTGGTGCTTGCTTTAAACCATATAACGCCTTCTTTAACCTGCACACCTGGTTTTCATGCCCTTTCTGCACAAAGCCACGGGGCTGAAAAACATACACTTCTTCATGCAAGTCACCATTCAAAAATGCTGTTTTAATGTCCAACTGATGTACATTCCAACCATGATGGGCTGCAAGTGCACAAATGCTCCGAACAGTAGTCATACGGCATGTAGGTGCAAAGGTCTCATCAAAATCAATGCCTCTTTCCTGCGCATAACCCTTTGCAACAAGCCTAGCCTTATACCTGTCAACTGTACCATCAGGTTTACGCTTCAGCTTGTATACCCACTTAGTGCCAATGGCCTTCTTGCCAGGAGGCAAGTCACATAAAGACCATGTACCATTCTTCATTATAGCATCATATTCAGATTGCATAGCAGCCATCCAATTTTCTGAATTTTGTGCTTCATCAAAAGAAACAGGCTCATTCTCATCACAGAGACTAGATGCAGCTATAGCATAGCAATCTGATGCAAAGGAGGTACTATGAGAGCCTGAACGAGTACGATATGACAAAGGTGCATCTAATTTGTTGTCACGCAAAGTCTGCACCAGCCATTTTGGCATAGTTTTTGCTTGTTCAATATCAGCTCTCTCATCAACAAGTGCATCATGTAAATCTGCATCAGAAATGGCATGATCTGCATCATCATATGAAACCTGCAAAGGCTGAGAAGTTGCCTCATTAGGACCAGCGCTAGCCTGTCCACCTGTAAAAAGAGGCATCAAAGTATCATACATGTCTTTGGAGCTAACAGATGTCTCCTTAGTACATGAAAGCAATGGCTGAATAGCATCTTCCACAAAGACAACATCACGGCTAACCAGAATGCGTTTAGTCTATGGATGATACAGACGATAGCCTTTACTTTCAGAACTGTACCCAACAAAAATACATTTTACTGCCTTATCATCCAATTTTCTGCGATGTTGTTCAGGCACTAATGCATATGCCAAACAACCAAAAACACGCAGATGAGCAACAGATGGCTTGCGGTCATGCCAAGCCTCATATGGAGTGATAGACTGCAACACTTTCGTGGGACACCTGTTCAGTACATATGCTGCACACATGACAGCCTCAAGCCAGAAACTATGTGGTAAAGCCTGACTTTTGACCATGCACCTCGCCATCTCCATGAGTGACCTGTTCTTTCGTTCAGCAACTCCATTCTGTTGAGGTGTATACGGCACTGTACACTAGTGTTTTATCCCACGTTCAGCCAGAAATGCATTAAAATCTGAAGACATATATTCCCCCCCTCGATCAGAACGGAGGGTGCCCATTTTACATGCTGATAGATTTTCAGCCAAAACCAAAAACTGTTTGAAGCACATGAACACTTCGGACTTTGCTTTGAGTGGATATACCCATGCATGCCTGGAAAAATCATCAATGAAAATCACGAAGTAAAGGTAATTTCCAAAAGAGGGTGTCTGCATAGGACCACAGACATCACTATGTACAAGCTGCAATTTCTGCATAGCCCGAACTGAACCATCTTTGGAAAGGAAGAACGCTGCATTTTGCCCAAAATACAGCCTTCACAAACATGTTTTCCAGGTGCCTCAAGTTTGGGCAAAGAGGACACCATTTCAGATTTCTGCAGGCGTAACAAACTAGCAAAATTCAGATGACCAAAGCGTGCATGCCAAAGCTTTGCATCTGACATAGCCTGAGAATCATGAACTGCACATGCCGAATCATTCACAGATTTTTCATAGTCTATGAGCTTATACAACCCACGACATAAAATGCCAGAAGCAATAATCACATCGCCATTTGAGAGATCATGGACTGTACACCTGTCATCAACGAATTTCACAACCAAGCCAATCTTGGCTAATGCAGAAACTGATAACAGGTTCTTTTTGATCCCTGGCACAAATAAAGCATCTGACAAAGTGAAAGAACTACCATCAGCACTAGTCAGAATGATCTTACCAACTCCCATAACAGGATAAGAGGAGTTATTGGCGCATGTGACAGTATTCCCTGTAGGGGCAGGCTCGAGTAAAGAGAAGAAACTGCGCTCCGAGGTAATATGTTTGGTTGCCCCACTGTCAAAGTACCAAACATCTGAGTCTACTGCAGACATGCACTGATCATGAGAAGATGGGTCAAAACTGCAAACAGTAGTAAACGCCCATTCTTCTTCCTGCACAAGATTTGCAGACTCTGTTTTTGGTGTAGAGGCCTCTGCAACAACCATTCCAGCCTCTTTCTTCTTTGCCTCTTTAGCAGCCAGTTTTGGACAGTTCTTTATAATATGATCATTTCCTTTACAGTACTTGCAGAACAATTTCTGCTTTTCTGATTTCTTCTCATCTTTATCCTGGTTCTTCGATTGTGCAGCATTTGCAGATTTCTGCTTACTAGTAGAAGAGCTCCATTTTCCTTTGCCCTTCTGACTAGCCAGGAAAGCTTGATCTGCAACACGCATAATGGACCTGTTCTGCCTGGACTGATCTTCCTGCAACAGAACAGAGACTAATTCCTCAAATGACAAGGCATTCGGATTGCCTTTCATCATCAATCGAAGAGTAGAGGCAAAACTCTGATATGAATCAGGAAGGCCATTCAGAACGGTCTGCACAAGTGAGCTATCTGGTATAACCTCATCAGCAGAAATCAATTGTTCCTTCAGGTCTTTGATCTTTGTAAGAAAACTGTCCATCGAATCACCTTCATTCATGTGCTCACTCTCCAACTATTTTCGGAGGTAAGCAACACGAGCCTCATTCCTAGCCTGGTACAAAGTGGTAAGTGTATCCCAAGCATCCTTTGCTGTTCTGCAAGAGCGAATGTGAGGAATAATGGCACGTTTGACAGACAAAGCTATCAATGCATGTGCCTGGGCATCTCTGCCATCCCAACGAATCTGCTCTGCAGTAGGTGCAACAGAAAGAGCAGCACGAACAGGAATCTGCGGAATATCATCTTCGACACCATCTTCATCAGCTCCAACACCTGTATTTGCAGTACCTGTCGTTACAGGTGTAACAGGACGTCTTTCAACACCCTGCACAATGTTCCACAATCCTTTTGCAACTAGTACATGTCGCATCATATAAGCCCATAATGGGTAGTTGGTACCATCCAACTTATCCTCAACAGCCAACATACGGAATACATCACTGCTTTCAGCCATGGCCGGTGATTAAAATACCTTGATGCAGAAACTTGACTGTATCTCAAAAAGTTGAACAGAACTGCCCAGACGAGTTCTGCTAGACCTGTAGCAGACTTCGAGACGCTTAAACTGGCGAACAGAAACTGGTATATACCTTTGGCACAAAAGGACAAAATAGCCTGCACAAGCACTGCGATAGTGCGTTCGGAGGCCGAAACGAACTCAGATCGCGATTTCGGCACCACATAGCAAAGTTGTTTTGATCTCGAAAACACTCTGAGTATGCTCACCAAATTTTGTGTGAATCTGAGACTGCAAATGGAGGAGTGTCGACGGCGCCCTAGAAGAATCAACGACCTGCTCTGATACCAATTGTTGGAGTTAGACGTCTGCGGAAGCACGCGAACAGCACAAGGAAGAGGAAGAAGCTTGGAGCACAACACACAAGACTGAATGTATTACTAGAGAATGTACAAAGATAAGTAGCCCATTAGGGCAATAGGCGTATATACAAGCCGGGGGAAAAAAACCTCCTAAAGAGGGAAAAAAGTGCCCCGGCGGTCCTAGAGTGTTCACACACATCACTACCTAAATATATCAACAATTATATGGTTTAAAGCAAGCACCACGTGCTTGATATGAAAAGATATATGCCTATGTCATTGCACATGATTTTGAGAGCAGTCCAACTGAAAGCACCTTATATGTTAAGTGTACTAATGATGTACTTATGATCATTGTTGTGTATGTTGATGACATGCTGCTCACTGGTCCTCATGAGAAGCATATTTCTAATTTTAAGGTTGATCTGCATGGCTCATTTGAGATATCATATTTGAGGCATTTGCATCATTATTTGGGCATTCAATTCATGCAAGTTGATGGCGAAATAGTTTTTATGTCAAACAAAATATATTGATGCATTATTGTAGTGCATTGGCCTTGAAGACTGCAAACCTATTACCACTCCTATGGAGATAGGTTTATGATTGAGTCTTCATGATGCTGGAGATGCATTTGATGTTGTTCTCTATGAGCAAGTTGTTGGATTATGCATTACTCAGCTAGATACTCAGTTTGTTGTCTCATAGATGAGCAGGTTAGCAGGTTTATGCATTGCCTTGGTGTCAAGCATTGGCAAGTACTTAAGCGCATCTTTCGCTACTTGAGTGCTTATCGGCTCTTTGGATTGTCTTATCCCAAGGGGGGATCACTACTTCTAGATTTACATGCTTTTTCTGACTATGACTAGGTTGGTTGCTATGACACTCGTGTGAGCACCAGTGGTCTTTGCTTCATGTTGGTGCAATTAAACCCAAGCCTACATACTTGATAAATACACATAAACTTGATGTATTAGCATATCACTTAAGAAGCTTCATGTGTACAACCTCTTGTAACTTTGAGTCTAATTACGCATTGTAAAAGTGATATAGACCCATGAGGAGTTAGGAAGCTTGGAATCTCATATCATTTGGTAGTTAAAGTCAAGAGAGAATCATCATATACTTTAGGGTTACTTTTAGGTGAGGATTTGAATTTGAATTCAAATCCTTGGCTCCAACAAAAGGTTATAAAAGATGAGAAGAAAAGTGTGTGTGCATCTCGAGGTTGAGAGATTATTTTTCATGTACCTTCATTGAGAAGAGGAGCTCATACCATAGCTCACTCATTCTACACTCATTTACCAATGCCTTATTGCAAGTGACTTTGTAATTTTACATGATTTAGTCAATACATGTTCATTACTTCCTACTCTCATATCTCTCTCACACTCTATTAGAACAGTGATCTTGTCTAAGCTGGTTCTCCCTGTGTAGTGCATCATTTTGCATTATTCAAAGCATGACATCTTTGGCATATTGTCTACTTTAATCCTACAAAGTTTCATTGAATTTGGTTCTCGCAAGCATTGGATATCATTTGATTAATGCTCACTGTTCTATGACTGTCAAGGCCCGTAAAAGTCGACAAAGTTGCTTTACTTGCTAAATATAACTCTCTCCATATAGTTTATCATCTTAGATTATTCCACTCATGATTGGTAGCTTGTTAAGCTAATTAAAGTTCCCCAAAAGGAATTTTACTAATTGTTGTTGTACTCAGAGAACTAAGTAAAATACTGAGCAGGTGTCTCAACCAAAATAGCAAGTTTTATGCATTGAATCATATGCCTACCTATCATTTGTGCATCATCGCCCAAGCAACATATATGATTATTTATGCTTATTATCTATTTAAAGAGGCCCACAACACTCTGGAGTCATTACTTATAGCAGGTGTGAAGCACGATTTAGCTACTCCAACTTATCTCTTGTGATTATCCACCATCTCCTCCAGCAATGGTATCAGAGCAAGCACAATCAAGATGGGAGATGGTTTTCCATCCTTCATTGACAAGTTGGACAGGAACAACTACTCAGCATGGTCCCTAACGATGCAAGCATACCTTCAAGGGAGAAGCTTATATGGATACATCTCAGGAGATGAAGACATGCCAATCTTCAGGAGCAAGAATCAACCAACAAGGGAAGAGCAAGAGAGGCTAACCACATCGTGTGCAAAGGATGCTCTTGCAAGGTCATACTTACTAAACTCAATCTCTGATTTCTTGTTACCTCATGTTAGAAACTATAAAACCTCCCAAGAGACTTGGGAAGTGCTTTCATCATACTTCTCCTCCAACACAAGAGCTAGGAAGAATCAGTTGTGGATGGAATTCACAACTCTCAAGAAGCAATCAAAGCAAGGAGTGACCGACTATGTAACCAAAATGAAGGATGTTGTAGACCAACTTGCAAGCATTAGAGAAGAGATAGAGGAAGAACACATAGTGAGGCACATCATCAATTAAAGTTGATGACAAGTGGGAATCCTTCACCAGTGCAATGGATCTCTACATGGATATGCAGATACCTAATCTCAACACCTTGATGGGACAACTCTTCACCCATGAAGCAAAACTCAACAAAAATGGTGAAAAATCAAGAGGTAACCAATCTTCTACCCTTTATACAAATAAGAATAAAGCTAAGGATAAAGGTAAAAGTAAGAAACAAGATGAAGAGGCTAGTACCTCTCAAGCCAATTATGTCGGAAGAGGAAGAGGTGCTAGATGCCACTCAATTTCAACCTGAAAACATCCTAGAGGGGGCTCCATAGGGTACCATATTTCAATCGAATTACTATCGTGATTCACTCGAAACTTATATAGAGATGATATGGACCTAGTCCACTATACCAATGCATATCATGTACAATCCATGTTATGGAATAGTACCTAGAAGAAGAACATGGCTAGCTTTTGCAGTCAAAGTTAGGAATAGTCTCAGGTGTGAGATTGGTTAAATTATCCTTACTTTGCTCCACACGATGGACCTCCTACAATGCCTACATGGTTTCAACCATCTGCCACTGGACTCCACGATTGAAGAATATGCCTCATGTATCCCCTAAGATGTGTTTGGAGATTTTTGAGCTCACAACTGTGGTTTTCAAACATTCTGCAAAGTAAAAGCTCCATATATCTTGGCACCAAGTTTCAATGAAGGAAATTTAGAATTGCTTTAGGATATGAACACCACACCTTGTGTAAATAGTGTATATGCTTGGCATGTGTGCATCAAATACTTACCCGCCTATTATAAACAGACATTCGAAGAAATGTTTTCCACAGGGCTTTGAGAATATCACTTAGAGATATTCAATCACAGCCCACCCATCTACTTGACATATATCTTGGTAGCCACAAGGAAATCTATTTTCTAGTATGTTGTGTTTGAAAACCTAATATGGTGTTTTTTTAAACCTAAGGGCTGCATTTCGGGTTGATGCACTGTTGTTCATTTCTTGACAATGCTACAATGAGAATTAACCATAATTGGCAACTTGATTACATTGACATTTCAAATATCATCTTTCAATAATCCCCTATAATTTGTCTCTTATAGATCAGTTCACCAAGCATGTATGGATAGATCCACTCAATTCAAAGCCTACAATTTTTATTTGAATTAAACAATCCTTCTTTATGGTTGAAAATATGTTAGAATGTAAGATTGCACCCTCCGTTCTGGTCGAGAGGGAGAATATGTCTTCTGAGTCTAACACATTTCTAATTGAGCAAGAGATAAGATACCATTGCAAATTGTTGTATACATCACGAAAAAAGATGTTGTTGATAGGAAATTCATATCTCTAATGGAAAGGGTATGATGTATGCTTAAGAATGAAGCAATAACTCATAGTATTGGCTTGAGATTATGATGTGTATTGTGTATGTACTTAATGGATGTTCCACTAAAGCATTACGTTCTATCACTCCTTATGAGGCTTAACATGGTTGAAAACTTCTCAATTCTATGTTTTTGGTCGTCTTACATATGCATTAGTGCTCGATAAACAATACAAGAAATTTGATATAAAGGTTGTGAAATGTAATTATATTGAATAAAGTTTTTGTTGGGTGTGTGTAGAAGTGCGAGAGACACACAAGAAGCACACACAAGGAGAACAAACGTGGCAAGACACATGGAGAAGAAGATGGCTGGAATAGCTCTCTCTATTTACGATGAATTGAACTGAAGTAAGAGCTGAATAATATCCCTAAGTACAAAGTACCACCACATATGAGAGTATCAAGTATGCGGTAACATGGGGAAAAAACATGTAGCCAACACTAGAGTAAAAAGTGTCCATGTATAGGGAAAAGGTTCACATCAAAGCTACTCGAGGAACACATAAGTGTAACAAACCCCCCTGGAGCGAATGATGTGAACACATACAGGGAGTGACAGATCAGCCCCGACAAGGTAATAAGCCTAAAGCTTTACGAAAAGCTTCAAACTTTTCTCGTGGAAGAGCGTTGGTGAATATGTCTGCCACATTATCTTGTGTAGGCACATATACCAAATCAATATCTCCTGCATGAAGGTGCTCTCTCACATAGTGATAATGCACCTCAATATGTTTGTTCCATGCATGAAACACTAGGTTTCGTGCAATAGCCAAAGCACTCTGACTATCAGTGAGAATATGCATAGCAGCATCAATCTCCATGCAAAGATCCATCAATAGGTGTCTCAGACATATACACTCCACTGTAGCTATGAAAACTACCCTATACTCAGCTTCACAACTCAATGTCGCCACTCTTGGGTGCTTCTTACTCAACCAAGATATGCATGAGTCTCCAAGGAAAAAGCAATTACCACTAGTGGACACGCGAGTATCATAACAACCAGCCCAATCACTATCTGTAAAAGCATGCAAGCATGGTTGAACATCTCTGCCATAAAAGACACCTAAGCTCAAAGGGCCTCTGAGATATCTAAACACACATTTTATCGCTTGCCAATGCTTAGTGCCAGGGCTATGCATGAATCTACTCAACTGGGAAACTGCATACTGTATATCCGGCCTTGTGTTGCATGCATATATAAAACATCCCACACCTTGGTGATAAAGAGAAGTGTCAAATGCATCACTCGAATCCTCGACTGAGAACCTAAATCCTGTCTCAACTAGTGTGGAAACTGGCTTGCAGTCCTCAAAGTCAAAATGCTGAAGTACTTTTTCAACATACTTTGCTTGATGCAAAACAATTCCCCCCTCAACGAATACAAATTGGATGCCAAGATAGTAGCTCAAAAGACCAAGATAAGTGACATCAAAAGTATGATGCAAATCAGCCATAAGAATGTCAAGTTTTGCATCACATGACCCAGTCAAGAGTATGTCATCGACATAAAGAACAAGCACCCTAAGATCAGCCCCATTTTTATATACATAGAATGTGCTTTCAATTGGACTACATGTGAAGCCAAGCGCAATCAAGTGCTTATGGATTTTCTCATACCATGCACGTGGAGCTTGCTTGAGACCATACAAGCCTTTATGCAAGTGAAAACCCATATGCTCTTTTCCTTTCATAGCAAATCCAGGAGGTTGCTTCACATAAAACTCTTCTTGCAAATCACCATTCAAGAAGGTTGTTTTTATGTCCAATTGATACACTTTCCAACCTCGATGTGCAACCAATGCAACCACAGTACGAATGGTAGTCATGCGTGAAGTAGGTGCAACTGTTTCCTCATAATCAATTCCATATTGTTGTGCATATTCTTTGGCAACCAATCTAGCTTTGTAGCAATCAATGCTACCATCACACTTTCTCTTAATCTTGTAGACCCACTTTGTACCAATGGCATTCTTTCCTTTTGGCGATTCACATAACTCCCAAGTACCATTCCTATGTATGGAATCCATTTTTTATTGCATAGCACTCATCCATTGTGGGCCGTCACATGCATCTTCAAAAGAAAGTGTCTCTTCATTACATGTTGTAGCAATAAGAGAATAATCCACAAAATTACTTGATGCATGGTGAGAGCTTGATCTTGTTCTACCAAGTAAATTTGCACTCAATTTGTTGTCCTACAAAGTTTGTTTCAGCCACTTTGGCATAGTTTGTGCACTCTTGATAGACATGCCTTCATTATGTAATACATCATCAACATGTACATTATGCATGGGCTGAATTTCATGCTCATTTTCAGCCATATTTTGACGCAGATGTTCAGCCATATGTGGCTGGAAATTTCTAGCAGTTTTGACAATTTTTTGCTGTAAAAATTCAGCCATGTTTGGCTAGAAATTCTCTGCATTTTTAGCACTATTTTGTTGGAATTTTTCAGCCCTCTGAGCCTCAGTTGGCTGGCCTACATGGCCATAGTCAAGTGCACCATTTTGGAACAAAGGCATGAGTGTATCGAACACATCTTGTGAGCTAACTATTGGCTGTTGTTTGCATTCAAGTAGAGGGAAAACTGAATTTTCAGCAAATACCACATCTCGACTCACAATAATTGTGTTCGTCAATGGATGGTACAAACGATATCCCTTACTTTCAGCACTATAACCAAAAAATATACATTTCTTTGCCTTGTCATCAAGTTTGTGACATTGTTGTGAAGGCACAAGAGCATATGCCAAACAACCAAACACATGCATATGACTAACCATAGGCTTATGACCATTCGAAGCCTCATAAGGAGTGATGACTCTCAATGCTTTTGTAGGGCAGCGATTCAACACATAGTTTGCACACATTACTGCTTACATCCAAAACTTATCATGAAGATGCTTTCCTTTAACCATACATCGTGCCATTTCAAGTAGAGTTCTATTTTTACGCTCGGCAATACCATTTTGCTGAGGTGTATATGGCACCATACATTGGTGTGAAATACCTCTTTCATGAAGAAAATCATTAAACTCATGTGACATGTATTCACCACCACGATCCGTGCATAGAGTCAAAAGCTTTTGTGAAGAAAAATTTTCAGCCATAGCTAAAAATGCATTGAATCAAGAAAATACCTCATTCTTTGCTTTCATAGGACACACCCACGTATGGTGAGTAGCATCATCAATGAAGGTAACAAAATATACATGCTTCTCAAAAGATGGAGTCTTGACGGGACCACATACATCACTATGAACAAGCTGCAATTTTCTTGTAGTGTGTGTATGACTATCTTTTGAAAAGAATCACGATGCATTTTTCCAAGAATGCAACCTTCACATGCATGCTTTTCAATGGACTCAAGTGTAGGAAAACCAATAACCATGTCCTTCTTTTGCAAGTAAAGCAAACTATTGAAGTTCAAATGACCAAAACGAGCATGCCAAAGCTCCATTTCAGCCATGGAAGAAGTATGAACAACCAAGGCATTCGATGTAGCCCTCTTGTATGTATCCATGTGATACAAACCATTACATAATGTACCGGACATCACGATAACATCGCCATTGCTGAAATCATGAACCATACACTTATCATCAACAAAGTGTACATGAAGTCCAGCTTTGGCAATCAACAGAACTGAAATTAAGTTCTTCTTGATATCGAACACATACAATGCATTTTTCAAGAGAATCACACCTCCATTTGTAGCCGTAAGCTCGATTTCTCCTACTCCAATGATAGGATAAGAGACATTGTTTGCATACACCACATGTCCTCCTTTGGGTGCATCTTTCAAAGAGGCAAAAAATCTTTTGCATGATGTAATGTGCTTTGAAGCACCACTATCAAAGAACCAATCTAAATCAGCCTCACTCACAACCATACATTTAGAATGCAAAGAAGCATCATAATGACATGTAACAACACATGCCCAAAAATCTTGAGCCATATTAGCTTCATCATTCTTTGCGTTTGTTGAATTTTCAGCAATAGACATGCCCGGTTCCTTCTTCTTTTCATTGCGTTTAGCAAGCTTTCTACACTCATCAATAGTATGACCAACCTTTTGACAATATTTGCATTTCTTATTTTGCAAATCACCATCAAGAGGAATGAGTGGAAGAGGAAGGTTGAGGCTTTGGTTTTGATGAACCCAAAGCTGAACCATACTTGATTTTCCCCTTTTGTGAGATAGCAAGTGCTTGTGTTCCCTCGATCAAACCACTCCTATTCACTCTACATTGCTCTTCTTGCAAAAGAAGAGACACAACCTCATCAAATGCATACATATTAGGATTTCCTTTTGCAACCAAACGGAGTATAGTAGGAAAGCTTTGAAAGGATTCTCATAATCCTTTCAACAATGTAGAAATGAGTGATGCATCTAGAATAATCTCATCTATGTTTGCCAATTGCTCTTTCAAGTCCTTGATGCGTGTCACATACACGTCCACCGACTCATTTTCAGCCATGCATACATCCTCAATTTGCTTCCTCAAGTATGCAAGACGTGCTTCATTACCCACGGCATACAAAGAAGCAAGAGTGTCCCATGCATGTCTCGATGTAGAACATGACCGAATGTGTGGAACTCTATGACGCTTCACTGAAAGCGCAATCAAAGCATGAACTTGAGCATCTTTTCCATCCCATCTAACTGCTCGTGTGTCGGTGGAGAAGGAGAAACCACTGTACTCGAAGAAGAAGCTCCATTTGTGACAGTAGACTGTGAAGTAGAAGAACATGCGGGTCTTTGATCTACATCTGCCACTATGTTCCAAAGTTGTTTATAGTTGGTCCCATGAAGCTTCACTTCAGCTTGAAGCATGCCAAACAATTCATTGCTGCCCGCCATTTCACAAAAGAACAAGAATGTGACAAAATCTTCACTTCGACGAAAGCTGAAATGAATGTTGAAAATTCAGCTCACAAACTGTCACTCTGATGGCAATTCTGAATGCACGAATGGCTTCGAAATGGGGGTAAAACCACAACGCACCTGTTGGAAATGTTTCTTGGCTGCTGAATTCACAGTTCTATGCTCTGAAGTCGATTTGCACTGTTAAAAGTGTGCGTGCATCGCAACATGAAAAATCGAAACTTGAGAAGGAGCTGAACTTGCTCTGATACCACTATTGGGTGTGTGTAGAAGTGCGAGAGACACACAAGAAGCACACACAAGGAGAAAAAATGCAGCAAGACTCACGGAGAAGACGATGGCTGAAATAGCTCTCTCTATTTACGATGAACTGAACTAAAGTAAGAGTTGAATAATATCCCTAAGTACAAAGTACCACCACATATGAGAGTATCAAGTATGTGGTAACATGGGGAAAAAACCTCTAGCTAGCACTAGAGTAAAAAGTGCCCATGTATAGGGAAAAGGTTCACATCAAAGCTACTCAAGGAACACATAAGTGTAACAGTTTTGAAAGGAAATGCTACCATTTATATCATCCATAGAATAAATGTACTTTTCTTACAATGTAGATTTAGTGGATGATGCAATTCAATCTCTACTTTCATTGGTAGAGATACATCATCCATGTCAAAGGATGTTTATGACACTTTGTTGCCCATTTACATGATCAAGTAGTTAAATGTAGCTCCCAGTGAGTCAATTCCTCAACCTTTTCAAGTTTTGAATGTGGATGTTGATCATTCCATTTACGATGAAAATCTATATGAGGCCTTATTGATGTGAGTGCAAAATTTGATCAAAATTATTTGGTGCAAACTTTGAGAGATAGTATGCTAGATGTACCTTTGTTTATTGTACGTGCTTAGGCTTCCATGGTGCTTGTTTCCATTAGATTGCTATGCAATAGTTGCTTCTATTCTTTCTTATGGAAATGATCATGTTTTTTGATGAGGAACAAAACAAAAGACTTGAATGGCTGCTATGAAATCAGAATTTGATGGTATATATAGTTATTTGATTCTCCTCTTGACAAGAAATTCATCAACATTGGATGGGGCTATCAGATAAATACAAGCTTGATCATACTATTGATCACTATAAGGTCATGCTTGTCACCAAATTTTGTGCTCATGAGAAGGGCATTTATTTTGATGAAACCTTTTCTCCAATGTGTTGTATAGTAATTATTAGACACATGTGCACTATTAGTTCACTAAGGTAGAATGCACATCATTTGAATATTGAAAGTACATTTTCAAATGAAAATTTACATGAATAAGTATATGTATGCTCCTATAGCAAGGAAAAAAAGAAAAGTGTACAAGTTAAAGAAGGCATCAAGCTAATCAAAAAGTTATCTTTTTCAAAATTGTATTTGGTAAAGCATATGATTGAATTGAACACGATTTTACCTTTTAGTCTCCTCATGAAATTGGCTTGAGTAAGAAATTGACCTTAAATGGTCATGCAAGGTTGTCCCCTGCTTCTGTTAATATTTTTTATGTGGTCCAAATCCTTGGCTAGGTCATCAAACATTTTCAAGAATAGTACCTCATCAAATGTGCCTCAATCTTCCAACACAAAATTCTAATTCTTCAAAACTACATGGATGACACAAATGCTTTGCTAGAAAAATCAGAAGATAGTTTCTCCTGTTTTTAGTTTGAATTAAACTTGATAATTTGGCAAGCAACTCAAAAATCAATCACAACAAAACCTTCTTTAAGGCTTCAAACTATCAGGTTTGTGATTGGATTCTCAAAGAGGATTGTAAACTAATTAAGCACAATCAGCTCTCTAGGCATCTTGCAATGCCCATGGGATTCAAGATCTTAAATAGTCACAAGTGGTCCTAAATCCTCCACGAAGTCAATGCCAGGATTAAAGTCTAAAACAAATCCCCTCCCCCCTCCCTTTCACATCAAAGATTCATCCTTAATGATTTCATGATTCCTTTCCTCGTCTATGTCATTCTTGCTACCTATCATTCAAGTCTCAATCGACGGAGCTTCAAGGCCTCTTCTCTAAGTTTATTTAGAACAATAAAACTCCCTTTTGTCAATTTATGTATCTCTTGGCATAGAATTGAGGATAGGGGGTTTGGTATTATTGAAATTGTTCATCTCTCCACCAAGCTTATTTCCAAATAGCCCTAGATTGTGTGGGTTGCAATGATCATAGCTACTTTGACCTCCTTTCAAGTTCCAGGTTGCTCTACTTGGAAAATTCACTCTTTCTTTTCGACGTGCTTCAAGAGATTTCATTTCCAAATCAAAGGGTGGACCGTTATGAAGCAGATTTGGTGGGCATGGAAGAAAGTCAATTGTAAAGTTGGCCCATGCAAAATCCTCTCACATATGTGGCAAGAAGACAGTATTTAGTTTAACTCTTTTTTTACCCTATTGATGCATCCCATTCCCATACAGCTACTAAACTTTACAAGTAGGGCATCTCATTGTGGTTGTGATTATATTCCGTGCTTGAAGACATCATTGTTGCTTTTCTAACATCAGTAAAGTCTTGATGCAATTGAATGTCAAAAGTACTTGTTGGTTCACTAAAAGTGACA
Organism: Ceratopteris richardii; assembly: GCA_020310875.1. Lineage (NCBI taxonomy): Eukaryota > Viridiplantae > Streptophyta > Polypodiopsida > Polypodiales > Pteridaceae > Ceratopteris > Ceratopteris richardii. The sequence goes on from CM035419.1 coordinate 162,389, forward strand.
CAAGAAGATATACCGAGTTGGAAAATCTTTCATGAATCCATTTGGGCTCATGAAAAAGTTGTGTTCCTTGGGCTTAATTTTATATTTACTTTTTATGGTCAATTGTTTGTTTTATGCCACCATGCGCAAATGTCTATGCCCATCTTTTACTGCTCCCTTCTTCTAGAAGGAGATTATGATACAATAGAGAGACTTTTTTCCCTTGGTTTTCAAACAAAGGTAATTTTTTTTTTAATTCAGAAAGCTCGTAACTCGGTCTTATTTTAGAAGATCATCTACCCCCATGCACTGATCAACAATCTTTTCTTGCAAGTCCCCTCATCCATTGGCAAAAAAAAAACTAAACGACTTCCTCAAAACTTGCCTATGGCCAAAAAAGAAATGATGGGCTCTAAAGAACTACTAAATGGGCAGACTAGACACTTGTTCAAGATTTTCTTGAAGAATTGTTTCACGTTTATTCAATATTTTGATGAAGAAATCTTTCATATCACATATTACAATTTTTATGGTATTAGCAACCAATTCCTTTGTAACATATATTGAAAAGCGAAAGTACAAATTTGGGCTTAGTTCTTTGTATGGAGGAACAAGGATCTATTTGCACAAATGGAAGATTATGTTTGATATTTTGGTCCCTAAGACTCAAGAGTTCTCCACATTTTCCTCGGTTGAGTAAGCCTGGAATATCTCGATCAATGAAATATAAGCTTTCTTAGCATGTTTCTCCATGTCCCTTTGCCACCCCTTGGAAATTTTGAATATATACTATTTATACACATTGTTGGGCTTGTGGTTGTATGTCCTCCTCCTTCCCTAGCTTATGATCAATCATGTCTTCTCGTATCAAAGGCCTATGTAATTTCTTTTTTCGATTAAATTTATCTACATATTCTCAAAAAACAAAGAGAAAGAAGGCATCCTATGGATTGACGCAAGGACTAGAAATTCGGTATGAGAAAAAATACATGCCTATTTATAGACACATGAATTTCATAAGAGTCCAACTGAAATTACCTTGAAGGGAAAACATGTAGACAATGTGCTTCTAATTATTATTATTTCTGTTGATAATATACTTCTCTCTATTCCTAAAGAGACACATATTACTAAGATTAAAGTTGATTTGCATGCTTGTTTTGAACTAATAGATCTGGGAATTCAGCAAACATGTAGCTTATGCATCTTGACGGTGGAATATTAACGTTTTGGGTATGAGAACTATAATACCATTGCAACACTCATGGACATAAATTTATTATTGAGTCTTCATGATGTTGTGATGCATCTTTTAGTCATCTCTGTGAAGAGATGGATAGGTATGTGCTTGAAGATGAAGAGGTGTTGCAAAATCCTTGATCTACACCAGCCAAATGAACTCTAGGAGTATATGGTGGGACCTTTTAGCTTTCCAATGGATGTATTAGACACCCTATGTACCTTGGAAGATCACTCTCAAAAAGATAGATCAAAACAGATAAGTTGGAGTTAGCTCAAAGGTGAAGAACTTGCTATTTTGGTTCATACACCTGTCCACTGTTTTGCATAATTCTCTGAGCACAGCAGCAATTAGCTTAATTCCTCTTGGGGAAGTTTAGTTACTTAAAGAGCCAACATTCAAGAGTAATCTCATAAAAAATAATGAACCACACACTGAGAAAGATGTTTAACAGTTGATGACATCATCCCGATTTTCACGGGCTGCTACAGTAATGAGACCAATGAGCAGAAAAATGAACATAACTCCAGATTTAAGAATCCAATGATTATGAAAATTTGTATGCTTATACTAGACAGTAAGCTAAAACCAACAAGCTTAAAATCATTGAATTTGGATAAGTAACCACTGAGAAATGGCTCTGACAAGATGAGTAAAAAATTCGGGTACCTGACAGAGAAGTGAAAATGAACAGATACTGTTGACTTCAACTGAACATAACTGAAGATTGCAACATCCAAATGAAATGAAAATTGGTGAGCATATAGTAGACTTATAGAGCTAACTTTACTAAGTTAAATCACTGAAAATGAAAGTATATTGCTTGTACAATACAATGGACTTACTGATACATATGTGTGCCTTGTAATCACACCTTGATATGGCGTAAAGCTCAGCTCTTGGAGGTCTTCACATAGGTCTCTCTAACCACGACTAAAGTTGCCATCTATTTATAGTTGAGTTTGGGAGGCTAACCTCCCTCAATCACTCTCCAATCAATTTGTGATTGATTTGATTCTCTATCTACCACAAATCATGAATTCGTGGCTCCTCTTTCCCTTTTTGATCAAGTGGACTCAACCACTTAAGATTCTTTCACTTTTACATTAAGTAAACTCTTCAAAAGTTACAAGAGGTAGTTCACAAGTGAACTTTACATAGTCTTCATTTTAAAGCTTCTTCTATGACTTTGTGGGACTCAAACCAATACTTAGGTTTGTCATAGACTTGCTCCAACAGCTCCCCCTCAAGCCAAGTATGCTTGATGTCTTCAATCTTCCAAGATTACCTGTAAACCAATCATAGCCTTGAATTTGCAAAGCTTTGTACCATCCAATGCTTTGGTTAGAATATGGGCACATTGTTGATGAGTGGATACATATGATATTTGAATCTCTTTGCTTAGAACCTTCTCTCTTACATAGTGATAATGAACTTCAATATGTTTAGTCCTTGCATGAAAAATAGGATTAGCAACCAAATGAATAGAACTCATATTGTCACCATAAATAGTTGGAGTTCCAAACTCCAATCCAAGATCTTTGAATAATGTCTTCATCCACATAGCTTCTTGTGTAGCTATGGGAAGACCTCTGTATTCAGCTTTAGTAGAAGAGAGAGCAACTATGGGTTGCTTCTTGGATGACCATGAAATAAGCTTTGAACCTGCAAAGGTAAGATAACCTGAAGTGCTCCTTCTATCTTCTTTGGAGCCAGCCCAATCTGCATCAGAAAATAGCTTCAACCCTAAATCAGATACATAAGGATAATAAAGTCCTTCATTTATGGTTCCTTTGAGATACTTGAGAATCCTTTTGGCAACATCCATGTGTGGTTTCCTTGGTGTGTGCATAAATTGACTTAGCACACTCACACTGTAACATATATCTACTCTTGTCAATGTGGCATAGTTGAGACTACCCACTAGACTTTGATATGATGTGATGTCCTCTATGAGTTCACCTTCATGTGAGCTCAATTTGTGATTGACCTCCATTGGAGTACCTGCAATCTTACAATCTTGCATCTTGAATTTTGCCAACATGTCCTTAATGTACTTTCTTTGAGTGAGAAACAAACCATGATCTTTGTAGACAACTTCCAAACCTAGGAAGTAGGTAAGTGAACCCAAATCACTTATCTTGAACTCTTCTCTCATCTGATCTTTGATCTTCTTCATACCATCTGCATCATTTCCTGTCAATATAATATCATCTACATATACACATAGGTAGATGATCTCAGAATTACTCTTTTTAATAAAGAGTGAAGGATCTGCCTTGCTTGGTTGAAAGCTTTTGTCTTGCAAGAATGAAACAAGCCTGAAATTCCAAGCTCTTGGAGTTTGCTTGAGACCATACAATGCTTTGTTAAGTTTACACACATAGTCAGGATAAACTTGATTCTCAAAACCAGGTGGTTGTACCATATATACCTCTTTTGTTATCCAACCATTCAAGAATGCATTCTTTACATCTAGTTGAAGTATCTTCCAATTCTTGGAAGAGGCAATACTAAGCAAAACCCTAATAGTAGGCATCTTTGCCATAGGAGAGAAGGTCTCCTCATAATCAATTCCCTGAGTTTGTGCAAAGCCTTTTGCTACAAGCCTTGCCTTATACCTGTTAATGGAACCATCAAAATTCTTCTTGAGTTTATAGACCCATCTTGAGCCTATTACCTTCATGGATGAAGTCTTGGGCACCAAATCCCAAGTGTTGTTTTCCTCAGGTGCTTCACTCTCTTCCTTCATTGCATGCTTCCATTCTGATTTTGCTTTGGCCTCTTCAAAGGATGATGGCTCCTCTTGGTTTATGTCCTGTGCTATGTAGATAGAATGTTTAGTTACTAATGAGGTGTCAAACCCATACCTTTCTAGTTTTTTCTTTTCCCTCATAGATCTTCTTAGGCCATGGTGTGATGATTCTGCCTCATGTCCAAGCTCCTGCAATTTTGCTTTACCTTTAGACTTCCATGATTTGATCTTTTCCATATGATATTCTTCATCATCCTCTAGGGTGTCTTGTTCTTCAATCTTCGGTTGTTCTCTACCAAGCTTTGGAAGATCTTCTTCAAGATCATATGGTAAATTGATCTTCCTGCATGAATCTTCATACCATGAATTGTTCTCATCAAAAAACTACATCTCTGCTTATCAAGAATCCTTTGTTGGTAGGGTTGTAGGAAGTGTAGCCCTTTTGATTGTTGTCATATCCAATAAATACACACCTTTCTGCCTTTGGATCCATCTTGCCTCTAACCTGTGAAGAAACATGAGCAAAAGCAATACATCAAAAAATTTTACAATGATCTAAGCTTGGTCTTCTTCCATTCCAAGCGTCATATGGATTCATCCCATCAAGCGAATTTGAAGGCAACCTGTTAATCAAGTAAGTGGCTGTAGATACAGCCTCAACCCATAGATAATTAGGCAAATGCTTTTCATTTAACATGGACCTTGCAGCTTCAACAATTGTCCTATTCCTCCTTTCTGCCACTCCATTTTGCTCAGGAGTGTACCTTGTAGTTACCTCTCTTTTGATTCCTCTTTCTTGAAGAAAAGAATCAAACTCATGGGAGAAGTATTCTCCCCCTCCATCTGACCTTATCCTTTTTAGTGATTTACCTGTTTGATTCTCCACAAGAGCCAAATATCTTTTAAACATGAAAAAACTTCATCTTTATGTTTCATAAAGAATATGATAGTCCATCTGCTGCAATCATCAATAAAGGAGACATAATACCTTGATCCAAATATTGAAGCTTCCTTGCTAGGTCCCCATACATCTGTATGAACCAACTCCAAGAGATCTCCATGCATATAACCTTTCTTCATGAATGGTAACCTGTGGGACTTTCCAAATTGACATGCACTGCACTTATAAATCATATGTTATTTTGACAAATTAGGGAGTCCAAGTACACTTTGGTCCCTGCAAATTTGCTTTAATGACCTTTCACCAATATGTGCTAACCTTTTGTGCCATACTTCCAATTTTGTGAGTGTCTGACTACCATAATTAAAGAGGGCAATGTTTCTAGTGTCTTGTAATTCAAATGTGAACAATCTACCTGTCTTTTCACCTTTTGCAATTCTTCTGAATCCTTGACTTGGATCTTCATCAAATGCTCTTGTTTTTGTGAACCTGACTTGCAACCCTTTCTCTACTATCTGCCCAACACTTATCAAATTCTTTGTAATGGTAGGGACATAGAGTACCTTACTGAGTAGGTTGATGTTTCCATCATGTGCTTTGACATTGCCTATTTTCTCCACAAGATGTCTTGTATCATCTCTTATTTGTACCTCATGCTTATTCTTTGGATCTTCTAAATCTGATAGGAGTGCCACATTTCCTGCCACATGATTTGAACAACCTGAATCTATGTAGAAAACATGCTCATCAGATTTACCTTGTGGCATAGCCATGTTCATGATCAATAATGAATCCTCTTTGTTTGAGTCTTCTGTGTAGTTATTGTAGTCTCTCCTTCCTTTGTAGCCTCCTTGATAGTTTGAATTATTGTAGTTGTTGTAGTTGCCATGATAATTGTTGAACCTTCCTCTTGAGTAGCCATAACTTCCTCTATTGTATCCTCTGCCTCTTTGATTCCTGGAATTCCTAAAGCAATTTTTAGTTGTATGATTAGTTAATCCACAAATAGAACATGGGTTGGAGTCTTGGGATCTCCCCTGCCTTGTCTACCTCCTCTTCCTCTACCTCTACCATGTCTTCCTCTACCTGCATAGTTAGCTTGATATGTACCTGCTTCATCATCCACTTTCTTTGCATTTCCTTTGTAATCTTTGGACTTGCTTTTATCAGTGTACAAAGTTGAAGATTGATTACCTTTAGAGCTTTCTCCATTTTTGATAAGCTTTGCCTCTTGAATAAGTAGTTGTCCAATGAGTGTATTGAAATCAGGTACATGCATGTCCATGTACAAATCCATAGCTGTGGTGAATGCTTCCCACTTGTCATCTTCCTTCAAGCCATTGATGACCTGCCTTACAATTTGCTCTTCATCTATTACCTCTCCAATGCTTCCCAACTGATCTGCTATGTCCTTGAGCTTTGTGACAAAATCAGTCACATTTTGTTTGGGACCCTTCTTGAGAGTTGTGAAATCCAGCCATAGTTGATGCTTCCTAGCTTTGGTACTTGAAGAGAAGAAGGCTTCAAGTGCATCCCACACTTCCTGAGATGTCTTACAACTTCTAATGTGAGGCAACAAAAAATCTGAGATAGAGTTGAGGAGATAAGACCTTGCAAGTGCATCCTTGGAGCACCATGTGCTCAATCTTTCTTGCTCTTCTTGTGTTGGTTGACTTTTGTTCCTGAAACTTGGCATAACTTCATCTCCAGCCACATAACCATATAAACATCTACCTTCGAGATAAGCTTCCATTCTTAATGACCAAGCTGAGTAGTTACCTCTGTCCAATTTGTCAATTGATGAAGGAAATCCATCTGCCATGTTGTCCAACCTTGCTCTGATACCACTGTGAAGAGATGGATAGGTATGTGCTTGAAGATGAAGAGGTGTTGCAAAATCCTTGATCTACACCAGCCAAATGAACTCCAGAAGTATATGGTGGGCCCTTTTAGCTTGCCAATGGATGTATTAGACACCCTATGTACCTTAGAAGATCACTCTCAAAAAGATAGATCAAAACAGATAAGTTGGAGTTAGCTCAAAGGTGAAGAACTTGCTATTTTGGTTCATACACCTGTCCACTGTTTTGCATAATTCTCTGAGCACAGCAGCAATTAGCTTAATTCCTCTTGGGGAAGTCTAGTTAACTTAAAGAGCTAACTTTCAAGAGTCATCTCATAAAAAATAATGAGCCACACACTAAGAAAGATGTTTAACAATTGATGATATCATCCCGATTTTCATGGGCTGCTACAGTAATGAGACCAGTGAGCAGAAAAATGAACATAACTCCAGATTTAAGAATCCAATGATTATGAAAATTTGTATGCTTATACTAGACAATAAGCTGAACCAACAAGCTTAAAATCATTGAATTTGGATAAGTAATCAGTGAGAAATGGCTCTGACAAGATGAGTAAAAAAGTCAGGTACCTGACAGAGAAGTGAAAATGAATAGATACTGTTGACTTCAACTGAACATAACTGAAGATTGCAACATCCAAATGAAATGAAAATTGGTGAGCATATAGTAGACTTATAGAGCTAACTTTACCAAGTTAAAACAATGAAAATGAAAGTATATTGCTTGTACAATACAATGGACTTATTGATACATATGTGTGCCTTGTAATCACACCTTGATATGGCATAAAGCTCAGCTCTTGGAGGTCTTCACATAGATCTCTCTAACCACGACTAAAGTTGCCATCTATTTATAGTTGAGTTTGGGAGGCTAACCTCCCTCAATCACTCTCCAATCAATTTGTGATTGATTTGATTCTCTATCTACCACAAATCACGAGTTCGTGGCTCCTCTTTCCCTTTTTGATCAAGTGGACTCAACCACTTAAGATTCTTTCACTTTTACATTAAGTAAACTCTTCAAAAGTTACAAGAGGTAGTTCACAAGTGAACTTTACATAGTCTTTATTTTTAAGCTTCTTCTATGACTTTGTGGGACTCAAGCCAATACTTAGGCTTGTCATAGACTTGCTCCAACAATCTCTACATAAAAAAATAGCATGCTTGATTTACATGTATTCAATGACTTGACATTCAATTTCTTGTCTCCTAGATGATTAGGTTTATGCATAACCTAAGTTTGAAACATTTGTAGGCAATGAAGAATATCCTTTGCTAACTGATGGGTGCACAAAAATGTCAATTGTATTATCCCAAGGTAGAACAATTACCACCAAGAGTGCATGCTTTTTCCAACTTTGATTGAGTTGGGTGTTATAACACTCATGTGCCCACAAGTCTCTTTTGATTCATGCTTTGCAACTCGTGGATATCTTGATTGATGTGAGGCAATTTGGTGTAGCCACTTTTAGTTGCAATGTTAAGTACAGGGTAAATTTCAAAGATACATTTGGTTGCATGTGGTTCAAATTCTTTATGGAAACCTTTGGTATTTGTTGACTCTTTCCAACTCTAGCTTTATTATTTGTTAGAGTGCATTGGCAATTGTGTGGAACCCAATATTTACATGCTCACATAAAGAGTGTTAAGATGCACTATTCATTATTTCAAGTAAAAATCCATTCATATAAAGATCTTCTATCCATTATATCCTCTATGATTCCTTTAATCCATTGTGTGAAGTAATTCCATTAGAACTAAGCTTATTCAAAATTTATATGCACACAAACTTGTCAAGACCTGAAACCTATTCACTTAAGGATGCATGTTCGGAACTAGTCTCTAGCAAAATGCTTGTACACATTGGCAACACTAAAGGTATTGATTAACCTTAATACTTTCGAGGTTGTATGGCTATTTTACATTGTGAAGACTATTATTGAGCAAGCTTATGTTATGATTATGGACATGTGAAAAATCCAAGAAGGCTATCCTCATGTGATATAAGCACTCAAGCTACGATTTTGGATTGATGTTGTAACTTGCTATATTTTGCAATTAAAGTTTGGATTTACCCGATTCTTGAGTATTAGCACTTAAATATCCACATGAAAAGTTTGAAAGCAACCCCACAAAGAAACAGTTATAAGGAGTTGGATAGTATGGTAGACCATGCATTAATGTTGATTATACATGTTGAGACATCAAGCTCAAGATATGATGCTCAACTTCATCTCTCCCCATCTCACTCATTCATTGCTATTAGGGTCTCTTATGCAATTTCATTTCCATATTGGATAGCTTGTAATGTTGTATTAGGCCATTCTTGTGTATTCTCTTTGATAGTAGAAGAAGTAAAAGTTTTTTCTCACTTACATATGTGTACTTCCTCCTTATGCATGTGCTTGTGCATTTGCAAGGGTTCTCTCTCTCTTCTTCTATCATTCTCTTGGCATGGCATCAAAGCATATTTATGGTTCAAGAGAGTAAATGCAAACAAGGGAGGCCATTGAGGGAAAAAAACACATCATCCTCCTTTGGCTCAAGTTGTGCTACACTCCTTTGGTTCAAGTTGTAGTGATTAACAAACAAGCTCGATTTGAGGTGATTTCAATGTCAAATGGTGTGTTTAGGATTTTGTGATATTATGTGTTGAAATTCTCTTGCTAGAGAAATAATTGAAGTACACTTTGGACTTTACTTTGAGTTAAAAGACACTCTTGTGCAAGCATTAATCACTGAGTTTTTGTAAAAATTTACACGAAGTGTTGTGGAAGGCTTCATTTAAAATAACAAATCTATTTGTGATTGTTGTACACAATTGTCGTAGAATATATTGAGTGTGACTACACACGTTTTGGTCAACAAAGTGACTCAATTTAAAAGCCATCGCTTCAACGTTTTCCACATAACTATAGATTTCTATAAAAATCGCAAAAGCACGGACAGAATGGCCCAATTAGTGAACAAAAGGTAATTGTATGCATCACCTATATACATATTTCAGATTAGCTCAAAACAAAGCTTGATATTTTTTTTAGTACATACTTATTTCATATTCCCCTGAACAAAACGCTTGCAAATGTAATAATCCTATTACATGCCAAGTGCGAGTAAGTAGAGATATGATACTCGAGGAAATGAACAGCATTGATAAAGAATCAAGTGACAAAACTACCGAAGAAGCTGAAGTGTAGAATGACAAGTCTTAGATCGCAAGTTACATCATCGAGTAACACTTCTAATTGGAATCCATGGTGTGCAAGACTGCGTGAAAAAATCGATCTTTTAAATTTATCAAACGCATCAAGGTAAGGTAAAGAAAAAAGTTGATTACAATCTGAGATACCGAATAAGACTGCACGTTTTGAGGATATGGATGGTGACTCAAGTGGAGCCAAACAAAGCCATTGCCACCCATCTAGAAGAAAATCCATTGTCACAAACGAGTCCCCGAGGGACAAAATTTGGAGTTAGCTGTTGAAATGAAGTTCTTCCAAGTTCATATGGCCAATTAATGTTACATAAAAATTCTAGCTACGACTTTTCTTCAAGCTTCCTTTATATCAAGAAAGTCGAACAAACATGAAGATCGTCAATTACGACCACAGAAAGCCTTATTGCTTCCCAAAGAAATTACATAAATAGAGATTTGCGCTTGCATGAGCAGAAGCTACTGTGCATATGATATACAGGTTATACATGTGTATCAATGAGTTATGAACTGCTTGCAACAGTTCCGAATGCTTATCTGTATGTTTCAAATAGATTGTGCAGACGGGTGATTCTTATAGTTTTTGTCTATAACGCTTGCTCTCTCTGCTTTTACGCTGATGTCTTTCTCGAGGTCTACGATTTGAGAATTTTGATCTACCAAGCCTTTCTCTCCGAATTTTAGGGTCAGCCCAGCCTCGTCCCCACTCTTGTGCACTTATTATGCTCCTGTGCTTCAATCTAGGCTCTAGCATGGCTTGGATCATGTCACCTTCTGGATGAATGCTAAATGTAACCAAGCTGCCCATTCTCCTCTTATTAAGGAAATTCTGCCCTTCTGCTGTGACCTCTGGACATCTGAGGTGTGGCACAATACTCTTCCGTGAATATGCCTTCATCTACATGAACGTAAAAAGTTTGAACATTAGAAATCATCCCTCTGGGTACTAAAAATGGAATAAGATTGAAGCAACACATGATGAATATATGCTTGATGCACAACGATCTGCATATCAATATGCATGCACCATCTTGAATCTCCTGTTAAATTGAAAAAGAAACGCATTACATGAGAACTTCCATATAAATGAACAGCTCCATTGAGACTCGCTGCTCATGGAGTGTAGATCTCTAATGTGAACATTCAAAATCCAAGGGTTTTTTCTTCTTTTCTCAAAGGAGGTTCCACAGGCACCTACTCCCTCTAGCTTTAACTTTGAGAGCACAACTGTACAGGTAAATGGGCATTAGTACCCGTAGGATTTTTCTTTCTTTATAGCAGTTCAGTCATCAACCTTCTCTTTTAGGCTTGAAAGATTAAAATCAACAACTCACACTCCCCAAGGACCAAAACCCTAGTTTCCCACTGATCCGTGGTGTAGTGGTCCAAACCTCAGGGTTCAAAATCCAGAGTGCAGCCTGATGTATGGGTATTTTCTTATGAAGTTATCAGCAAAGCACTCAATGCACAAAATGCAATTACTCGATGTTGTTGTTCATCTGCACTAAAAGAATTCATTAGATGTCAGTCCATGATAGTGTATTAACAGTTTCCATAGCTAGTGCTTCGTGAATATGCACACACACACACACACACACACACACACACACATATATATATATATATATATATATATATATATATATATATATATATATATATATATATATATATATATATATATATATATATATATATATATATATATATATATATATATATATATATGTGTGTGTGTGTGTGTGTGTTCAGAGTTATCCAAACTTACGAACTCAGGATAGAGAACACAAACACATACACACTGGAAAAAATAACAAACAAAAGCAAAAGACTTAAGACCAATATAACACATGAATACAAATAAGAAAGAAAACCAATACAAAAAGAGACACACACACACTCACCCGAACATACACACACATGCACAAAAAAAAAACAAAATAAAAAAAGAGAGAGAGAGAGAGAGAGAGAGAGAGAGAGAGAAAGAAAGATTTTATTATTATTAAAAAAAAAATACACACACACAAAACAAAAAATAAATAAATAATAAAAATAAAATTAAAAATTAAAAAAGAAACAAATTAAAATATAAATATAAATATATAAAAATAGAAAAATAAATAAAAAATATAATTAAATAAATAAATACTAAAAATTAAAAAATTAAAAAGTAAATTATATATATATATATATATATATATATATATATATATATATATATATATATATATATATATATATATATATATATATATATATATATAAGCAAACTAAACAAAAACAAAAAGAAACAAAAAGTGCATCATCAACTTCTATGTCTGTCCTAAACAAGAAGTATCAGAATTAAACTTTATCATGCATAGCTTGGACAAATAGCTATGACATCCCTACTCACGTAAAAAAAAAGGAGTGGGTAGTAACTGGCATCAAGGGTGTGGGGTGCTATGGGTATGCACTCTATATGCTCAATGGGTGAGATACAAATATGATATGCATAGGGAGGGGAGGCTCGATGGTATCACAACCCACTAAATGCCTAGAGTGGGTGTAGGATATAATGCATCGGTGGGTAAGGCATCATGGCGATCCTCAAAATGCTCTGAGCGTCCAAATCGATAGGGGTGCGCTGGTGACGTCTCCGTATCTCCATGTCATGGCGTGCGTGAATCGCTTGAATCTCTCTCTAATGTGGACGGGCTCTCTGGAATGGGGGTCTCGGTCGTCGACGCTGTCGTCTAAGCTCCTCTGCTCTGTGTAATGTGACACCCCGCATCGAGCTGGGTCCTCGAGAGGCTGTGGGTCTGAAAAAATCTGTAATATAAGTCTGAGGGGGGGGGGGGGGGGGGGGAGGTGTATCTCCATCTGCTGCTGGAGGAGTGATGCACGGCGGTCCTCGAGCTCTACTAGGAAACGACCTAGAGGGTGTTGGTCCTCTGTCCCGACTCCCCAATAAAGCCCTGATCTCTCTGGGCCCCCTCAAGAGCTGTGGGTAGCGGTCTCTGATGTCCTCATATGCCTCGCATCTACATGTGTAGTGCTCCTCGTCCTCCACCTCCTCTCTACATATCCTGCATAATCTCTCATCCCTCGAGGTATGTGTGGCTCGCCCAACCTCAATCTCGAGCTAGTGTTCTGATACTCTGAGCTGCCCAATGGCCACTCTCTCAGCTGGTGCCATATATGTATCCATGTATCGTGGTCTATGAATGAAACCATCCGCTGTCACAGTCAGGAAGTGCTCTCTGTAGTGTTGCCTCTTTGTGGGAAGAGGCTCCCGTGGTGCTATCCATGTCTCCCTGACGTGTATCTGTAGTAGGTCCTGACAGATGATCCTATTCCTCTCCGAACGAGAGGGTAATGTGGGGGGAAGAGAGGTCATACTGAAAAGGGGGGAGATCCGTAATGCTCATGCCATGGTCTGCTAGCCATCGGTAAGTCTGTGCATACCATACTCTCTCATGCCCTGTCTCTGCCAAATGTCTAGAGCTCTCAGATGCAAGCCTGGTGAGTCTGCTGGTAGGGAGCTCTCTGACTCTCAGAATAAAGGTCACCAACTGGAAGAGGGCCTCCACTAGCATCGGTGGTGTGCCAAGCTCAGCTCGTATAATGTCATGTGGAACGGAGGGCTTGCTGCGCAGCAAGCGTGAGATCATGGTGACCTGGGGCCTCTCAATCTACGCCCACATGGCCTCTGTGATCCCTGGTGCCCATACTGCCACTGCGTACATCAATGTGGGTGTGGCTAGAGTGTCATGTGGAACGGAGGGCTCGTATAATGTCATGTGGAACGGAGGGCTTGCTGCGCAGCAAGCGTGAGATCATGGTGACCTGGGGCCTCTCAATCTGCGCCCACATTGCCTCTGTGATCCATGGTGCCCATACTGCCACTGCGTACATCAATGTGGGTGTGGCTAGAGTGTCAAAGAGCCACCCCTTAGTCCGGGGCTCCTGAAAATGTGTCTGAAAGGAGCGTCTCTCCAATCCTGCAAGTACCGCATAGCCTCGCATCAATCTATCTCTCGCGGCCTGTGCCATGGAGAATACACCTGTGCTGCCCGAGAAGGTGACACCTAGGTAGCCGTAGGAGTCCACTACCTCTATCCGTCCTCAAGCTGCCGTGAAAGAGGCACGATGGCGTACTGTCCTAGAGGTATGGAAGATCATGACATTGGTCTTACCAAGGTTCACTGTGAGTCCTCTCTCCATGCAAAAGGTATCGAGCGCCTCTAAATGTGACTGCAACCCCTCCTTTGACTCTGAAAGCAGGACAATGTCATCAGCATATAATAGGATGTGTACTGGCGTACCTCCGAGGTCTCCTCCTCGCCCTCCTGCTCGTTGTATATACTCCGTCATCTCGTCGATGTAGAGACTGAAGAGAGTGGGTGAGAGAGGGCAACCTTGTTTCACACCAATGGTGCTAACAAGGCTGTCCGATAGACCGCCGGGGTAGCGTACCCTGCGTGTGACTCGTGCATTCAAAGCGTGGATGGCCCATAGCATGTCTGATGGTAGCTGTAACTCCTGGAGCCTCCGTAGTAGTCTCTCTCGAGGGACCATGTCGAAGGCTTTGCGGAAATCCATAAAGCAACAGTGTAGTCTCTGCTTCCTCGCCTTCGCACTCTCAATCAAGCAACGAAGCACGAAGATGTGGTCGATGGTGGAGAAAGTGCGGCGGAAGCCTGCCTGGCCGGGTGCTCTGATCCCAGCTGCCTCAGCATGTGTACTGAGCTCTGCCTCTAGTACTGCCCCATAGATCTTGGCCTGGATATGGCCTATCATAGTAGTCCTGTAGTTCCCTGGGTCCATCATATCGCCGGACTTATGGATAGGCGTAATGGTATGCATAGTCCATGAGTCTGGTAATCCCTCAACCAAAGCACGGTTGAAGAGATGGGCGATCAAGTGGGAAACTACATCTGCTACATATATAAAGTGCTCTCCCTGTAGCCCCGTGTGGTCTTCTGAACGGCCATGCTGTAGCCTATGGATGGCCTGTCGTACCATGCCTGCCGTGAAGAGGGTGGATATCACAGGACGCAGTGTGGAAGGAGTCGGCAATGGTGGCTGTCCTGGGACGTCATATAACCTCTGGGCATAGGTGTGCCAAGTCAGAGGATCTGCTATGGGTGTAGGTGGGCGTGGCTCACGTAGTTCCCTCCACGCGGTGGCACAATCCCTACTCATAGAAGGTCGATTAACTCTGCGTCTTGTCGCTCCTCGAAAGCTCGCCGCTTCTGGCGTGTGAGGGCTCGCATCTGTCATCGTGCCTCCCTCTCTGTGATGGATCCCAAGATACTCTGTGCTCTGAGATGTCGGTATAGTCGCCTACACTCCTCATCGTACCATCTATTCTAGGGTGTATGCCCCAGCCGTGTCGAATGTGCAGTGCTGTGGGTGGTGTATGGGAAGCTGAGAGTAGCAGATGTACGGAGGATCGAGGAGAAGTGGGCGGTGAGGGTGTCCAAGGAGGCAGAGGGATCAAGGGAGTAGATGAGCTCTCGAACATGGGAGCTATAGATATGTGCTAGCTCATGTCTAAAGTGAATGGTGGTATGGGCTCATGGCTGTATGGTGACGGGGTGGGATATGCATGATGAGCCACGAATGGATAGGGCAAGATATATGTGATCAGCTCCAATCGGTAAGGGTGGGATAGTGAATGAGGTGATGAGATGTATCGCATCCGGGGGTCCCATAACATAGTCTACCACACTGCCCCCTGTGGTGTCGTGGGTGGAATGCAGGTGAGACCGCTCGAGGTGGGCCAAGTCCCCATCCCATTATATATAATGAGACGGTGTGCTGCTCCCATCTGGAGTAGGTGTCGGCCGTATGAGGTAGGTGTGGCGGTGTCGGCTGAGGCTCTGAGTGTAGGCATGTCCTCTATGGTACAAAGCATCTCAGGGTCGTCAAAGTCGTAGATATCACACTGGTGGCTCTGAGTGCGGGCGTTGAAGTCTCCTACAAGAAAGACTTCACCCATCCCGGTATACTCCATAATCGTGTCACTGAGGCAGTCGTATGGCGATGTGGTGTTTGGTCCCTCCCCCCCCTAATAGCTGCTCGGGGGAATGTGTGAAGCGCGAACCAATGGGTGCAATATAGCATATGGCGAAGTACGCTGCTCTCTCCTCTGATAGCTGGAGGCGTATCCACATGAAACGTGCCTCTGGGTCTCTAGCTACCACCTGTACCCTGTGCAGTAGCGACTGTCTTTAGAGCACGGCTACTCCTCCTAATCCTCGTGTGGTGCGCTGTCTCATCTGGCGGCGGTGAGCTGACTCCCACAGGCGCCCTGGAAGTGTCCACAAAGGTCCATTGCAGTTCCAGACTGTAATGTGCACCTCCTGCTCTGCTGTCTCATAGGCCGCGAATCCCTAGTCAATGGTCCGTCCATCAATGATGACCCGACCGTCTCTATATAGGGCACGATGTCCCTCTCGTCTTGCCTGGAGGACACGCAGCATGCATGCCCGTCTGTGCTCTACCTGCATCCGTGTGAGGTCGTCATCCAAATTGATGGGGGTGCCCGGTGTAGTGCGTATTACCGCCCGTCGTCCGAGGAAGTCTCTCCTCCCGACCTCATCTGAGAACTGAAGGATAAGTGCTATGCTCCGTGTGGTGTCCCATCCTTCTCTCCAGGTTCTGGTGAAAGGGAGAGGCTCATCCGTGCGGTATCCAAGTAATGTGCACAAGCGATGCCCGTCCTGCTCTGGTGATCCGTCTGTCTCTGTGAGGCAAGAGGCGCGAACATTGAGCCTGCGAGCCTGTCACATCCGCTCCTCCTCAATGGTGGTATGCACTATGTGGATCTCCTCATGGTGGTTGTTCTCTTTGCCTCCTGTCGAAGGTTCTTTTTTACAACCTCGACCCATCCATCTTTCTTAGTCTCCAGCTCGCTCTGCAACACCTCCATACACTTCTTCCTGATAGTCACCTGAATGTCCTCTAGCTATGGAGCGATCTCCCCCTCCTCGTGCATGCTGTCCAGTTTTCATATCAATAAGCTTAGTGTGCAACTCCTCCCGGTCCCGTGAGTGCTGCTTGCGGGTAGCAAGAAGCTCTTCCCTAAGGGATTCGTTTTCCTTCTCCAAGGTTGCCACCTTGGCTTCGAGGGCGACAACTCTGCGGGTAACCCCGTTCAGTGCAGAATCTCCTTCTTTCTTGTGTTTTCCTATCAACTCTCAGAGGGCATGCTCTAAGGTTGCCAGCTGTTCCTCCAGCTTGCGAGCCATGGGGGGAGAGAGAGAGAGAGAGAGAGAGAGAGAGAGAGAGAGGCAATGCTAGGGCTTCCAGCTGTGGGGTTTAAATTTAAACATTTTCAGGTTTTTAGGGTTTAGGAATTCTTTCAGAATTTTTGGGTTAGGGTTTTGGGTTAGGGTTAGGGTTAGGGTTGGGGTGGGGTTGGGTTTTTGGTTTCAACAGCGGGCATCTGGACATGGTTGGGGGGGGGGGGAGGCAGTTGAGGTCGGGGTGCAGAGCAAGTCGACGAGAGGCTCAATGGGCTTGGCAAAAACTCGACATTGGGGGGGGGGGGGGGGGGGGGGGGGGGGGGGGGCAGTTGAGGTCGGGGTGCAGAGCAAGTCGACGAGAGGCTCAATGGGCTTGGCGAAAACTCGACTTTTTGGGGGGGGGGGGGGGGGGGGGGCTGCAGGCTATGTCGACGAGCTGATGGGTTCGAGCAGACACTGGAAGAGCATATGTTAGGTTTTCGGAGCAACAGCGCAGAGAGGGGAGTAGATGGAGGGTTCGAGCAGATGGCCGGAGAAAGCAGATAGCGGGCGCAGAGATATTTTAGGGTTTTGGACCAGCGGGCATAGAGATTAGGGTTTCGGAGCAGCACGCGGGTTCGAGAAGAGAGCAGCAGCAGGCGGGTTCGAGCAGAGAGAGAGAGATAGAGAGAGAGAGAGAGAGAGAGAGAGAGAGAGAGATAGATA
>CM035419.1:190281-197781 GCA_020310875.1 Ceratopteris richardii
ATGGTCAAAAATGGATCCCATGTTTGGGAAATGGTTATAAAAAGATGGTAAAAAAGGCTTATTGCATATTCATGCAGAGCTCATTGAGAGCTATCCAACCATTCCCGATCGTTCACCACCAATTTTAAGGTCAAAAGTCAAACCCTAATCTGAGATCAAAGAAAAATGAGAGTTTTTCTAATTATGAGAAGCATGTGGCACATGAGGTAAGCTCATTCAATCTCATAAACATAATCTAACAATAAATATTAAAGCCACGTCACAAAAAGAAACTATGCCCAATCATAAATAGCATATTGGAAACTAGTTTTCGCCCATCAGTCGATTTTCAAGGGGTTGAAGAAAAAATCAGCTTTTAAGTAGCTTTATCGTACAGCTCGTAGGGCCGAATCGCCTATAAAAGAGCCTCACTATTGATCTTGTAAAAACCACTTGTTACTTATGTAAGGCCTAGAGTTACTCAAGCTTGGGAGCTTTCATGTAAGTATTTCGGAGTTAATAATTAGTGTGTGGAGCTTGTGCTGCTTTCCTTACATGTCAGTCTCTCTTTCTCGTCTCTACTCTCTCTTTATCTTCTCTACTCAATTTGTGTGTGAGTTTAAGGTGTCTACTGCTATCAAATTGGTATCAAAGCAGAAATGTGAGCATGTAGTGTTGGTATGAGCATCTTGGTTAAGCTCTTGTTGAGAGAACCAGGCAGCAATATGATGTTATCAAATCACTTCAATGGAAGTAACTTCCATACATAACAAAAATGTCTTCAATATCATCTCATGATCATTGATCTTTGGGATGAGGTTGCAGCTGAAGTAAAGCATCTAGGAGGAGGTATTGATTACACACAGCAGCTGCTGAAGAATTTTTTAATCTTCAAGCTCAAGCTTGAAGTGCAACCTCTTCTACAAGTGGAGCTAGAGAACCTGCAATTCTACGAGGAGCATCATCCTCAGAAGGGGCTTAATATCGAGTCAAGGCACTGATGCAGCAGTTATTTCTACAAATAGAAAAGCTTTGTCCACTATAGTATGAGTTTATGGTAGTTTTCTTGAAAACTTTACCTTCTTACAATATGATTATTATTAATCTGCAAAACAATGCTAACCCTAATCTTGACAAAGTAATAGCAACCATACAAAAGGAGAAGACTTAAAGTTGAAGAAGGAATCAAAGAACATGAATTTACAGCAAAAGTGGAGAATTTCAAGAAGTGCAAACATTGTGGAAAAACAAACCACGAAGAGACAGAGTGCCATAGAATAAATCCATGCAGGCTCGGGTGAAATACATAAAGCAGAATTTTGTTTCGAGAAAAAGGCACATGGAGCAGTATTTAAAGAGAAGCATAAGGATGAGATGGTTGGACTGGTTGAAGAAACCAACTATGTGTTCTAATCATTTCATCTTTGTGTTTGTGTGCGTGTGTATGTGCGCGTGTGTGTGTGTGTGTGTGTGTGTGTGTGTGTGTGTGTGTGTGTGTGTGTGTGTGTGTGTGTGTGTGTGTGGTATGTATATAGTATTATGTATATACTATACAATGTAAATGTATGAGTGCATATGTGTGTCTATGGAGCATGCATGTGCCATGTATGTACTATATAGTATCATATGATACTATGACGATATGATATGTCATCCATGTATCAGATGTACTATGTAGTATGTGGTGATATGTATTATGTATGTATATTATAATTTATGTGTGTGCGCGCATATATAGCACCTTATGTATGTATGTATTATGTAATATGTGTGCACTATGTGTGTATGTATATATGTATGTTGCATGCATCATTCATCATCCGTCTACTATCACTAAAGTCTAATTTTCATTATGTATGAAAGTTCTCTAGCTAAATATTATATATGGCTCCAGATCCCTATTGGAGATATGTCAAAAAGATCGAAGACTACTCTGGTGGAATTGGATTAAGCAAATGGAAGTGTGATTTTTTTGGATATGAAAAGACAAGTTTTGTGATAAGAGTGAATGACCATCTTGCACGTGTCCCATGTAGAGATACTGGACCATGCAAACAGATCCCTAATGATATCTATGCAAGGGTTGAGGCATGGAGATGATCAAGGATGGGAATGCTCTCATGTGACGAGAAAAAGGAAGCAGAAGGCACCCACACAACTGCCTCAAACCAATGTGTTTGCACTTCAAAGAGAACTAGAGTGGAAAGATCTAGTATTCATACCTCCTCTAGTGTGGGTGAAGGTCTTAGTGTAATAAGGACACCTTTACCCAAAGTGTACAGTCTACCTGATTTCTCTCCCTTGGCTATCCTTCTGAATCCATGTCTTGGATCCTCCACATATGCACCATGTTGAGTGAACCTGACCTGTAGACCTTTTTCAACAATCTGACCTACACTCATCAGATTCTTGGTGATTGTTGGAACATACAATACTCTGCTTAGCAAATTCTGATTACCATCATTTGTTTTGACATTACCTACTTTAATCACTGAGTGTTTAGTGTCATCACCTATCTGCACTTGGTGCTTGCCTTTAGGTTCTTCCAAATCAGAGAGTAAGGCAACATTCCCAGCTACATGGTTAGAGCAACCTGAATCAATATAGAACAAATGATCATCATTGATACCTGATTTAGATGTCATGTTCATAATCAACAAGGAATCATCTTGATCCTCTGCATAATTGTTGTAATCCTTTCTGTTCCTATATCCTCCTTGATAATTGCCATTGTGATTGTAGCTATTGTTGTAATTGTTGTTGTAGTTATTGTTGTAGCCTTGAGATTGATTGAACCTGCCTCTGCCTTGGAAGTATCCTCCTCTTTGGTGACCTCTTCCTCTTTGGTTCTTGTAGTTTTTGTAGCATTCATCTGTAGTATGATTAGACAAGCCACAGATATTGCATGGAGATTGATTATAGGGTCTCCCCCTACCTGACTTACCTCCTCTGCCCCTACCTCTAGATGATCTACCTCTCCCTGCATAGTTTGCTTGGGAGGTGGATCCTTCATCATCAACCTTCTTGTTTTTACCCTTATCTTTAGACTTCTTATCTGTATATAGGGCAGAGGGATTGTTACCTTTTGATTGCTCTCCATTCTTTGTGATCTTGGCTTCATGTGTAAAGAGTTGTCCAATCAGAGTTGTTAGATCAGGTGCTTGAATGTCCATGTACAAGTCCATTGCAGTGGTAAAGCTCTCCCACTTGTCATCTGCTTTGAGTCCATTGATCACTTGTCTAACAATTTGCTCTTCTTCAATCTCTTCTCCAACACTTGCAAGTTGATCTGCTATATCTTTGACTTTGGTGACAAAATCTGAAACACATTGTTTTGATTGCTTCCTAAGAGTTGTAAACTCAATCCATAGCTGATTCTTTCTGGCCCTTGTGCTTGATGAGAAATATGTTGACAAGGTCTCCCAAGTCTCTTGGGAAGTCTTACAGTTCCTAACATGAGGTAGAAAGAAATCAGAGATAGAGTTTAGAAGATATGACCTTGCTAAAGCATCTTTAGCACACCATTGATTAAGTCTCTCATGCTCATCCTTTGTAGGTAGGCCTCTGGTTTTGAATGAGGGCAACTCCTCATCTCCTGATATGTATCCATACAAGCTTCTCCCTTGTAGATAAGTCTTCATTCTTAATGACCATGCCTGGTAGTTATTTCTATCCAATTTGTCAATAAAGGAAGGGAAACCATCACCCATGATTACCTTGTTTGCTCTGATACCACTGTTGGATGTGATGGCTGGGTACAATCAGAAGATCAAGTTGGTGCTGCTAGACCTGCTTCACACCTGCCCTCTCTTCTCTTCAGATTTGGTTTGGAGACTCCTTGAGCTTCCAAATGACACCAAGAAACTATATATGTGCTTTACAAAGTGATTGAGAAATGATCAAATCAAAACAGATAAGTTTGAACCTTCATAAGTCCAAAAAACTTGCTATTTCTGTAATGACACCTGCTCAGTCCTAAGCTCAGTGTGTCCAGCACACTTACAATTGGTCTAATTCCTTCTGGGAGTATTAAATTAACTTAACAAGCTATCATTAGCAAGTTAAATCACTCCAAATGACAAACTATACACTGAGCATGATGTTTAGCAAACTCAGGGACACCCCCGATTTTTTAGGAATCACACAGAGATATACCAGTGATCACTTCGACAGCGATTTCTCCCAATTGGCTGAATAGATTGACTTGAAACTTTGTAGTGTTGTAGAATGCTTTGAGTTGGTTCCAATGAGCCCTGGATCATCAAATTTGGTTCAGTAGATCTTGAAATATGCTTCTTGGAAGTTGACAGAGTTGGAGGTAGTCACTCAGAGAAAACAGAGACTATGAATATATGTATATTGATTAAATCTAATGATTGTACATTCCCATTGGCATGTAAAGTGATGCACAATGGTACTCAGAGGTGTAGGCTATGGTGTAGCTCACACACACTCAATGATTGACTCAGAATTGCCTCGGGAGGAGTGAAGGATGCCCGCGACTTTTGACTTGTAGCTTTTATAGAGATTGAGTAAAATTTTGAATTTCAAATCTATGTCAATCTCCTTGAATCATGTACCTAAAAGTGAATGAGATATTCTCTCAATCATTCACCCACTCAATCAATCAAATTTTCCACGACTTCCTCTGTTAGGTGTGATTACATGAGTGGTTAAAGTCATATAGACTTTTACATGAGATAAAAGTAAAAATCACTAAGACTAGGTTCACATGATTATTGACTCTTGTGAATGTATCCTCCAAGGGTTCAATCTTTTATGCTTTCCAAGGGTTCAATAGTCCAAGCTTTAAGTTGGGTCTTCAAAGGCACACAACAAAGCCAAGTGTTAAGGCTTGTTTGCACCAACAGCTCCCCCTCAAGCCAAACACTTGCTTGAGTCTTCATCTTTAGTCTTCAATGATATCCTGTAATCCAATCATGGATTTAAACCTGCATAGCTTGCTCCCATCCAAAGCTTTTGTAAGCAAATCTGCACATTGAATATTAGTGGACACATATGATAATTGGATTTCTTTGCTAAGTAGTTTCTCCCTCACATAGTGGTAATGCACCTCTATGTGTTTTGTCCTAGCATGATACACAGGATTAGCAGCTAAATGAAGTGAACTTGTGTTATCACCAAATATGATAGGTGGCCTTGTGTATAGGCCCAATTCTGAATAGAGTAACTTTAACCATATTGATTCTTGAGTGGCATTGGCTAGCCCTCTGTACTCTGCCTCAGTAGATGATAGAGCCACTGTGGGTTGTTTCTTGGATGACCAAGAAATAGGTTTATCACCTGCAAAGCATATGTAACCAGATGTACTCCTCCTGTCATCCTTGCAACCTGCCCAATCTGCATCTGAGTATACCTTGATATCAATGTCTGATGAATATGGATAATACAAACCATGATTTTGTGTTCCCTTTAGATACTTTACTATCTTCTTGGCTGCCTCCAAATGTGGTACTCTTGGCTTATGCATAAATTGGCTAAGTATACTCACACCATATGAGATATCAATCCTAGTTAAGGTAGCATAATTGAGACTACCTACCAAACTTTGGTAACCTGTAATATCCTTGAGTTCTTCTCCTTCATGTGCACTGAGTTTGTGGTTGACCTCCATAGGAATGTTTGAGACTTTAGCTTCCTGCAAATTAAACTTCTTGACCATGTCCTGAATATACTTCTTCTGAGTAATGAATATACCTGAATTTGTGTAGACCAATTCAAGTCCTAGGAAGTACTTCAATAGTCCAAGATCATTGATCTTGAATTCCTTCATCATTTGACCTTTGATGTGTCTAATCCCTTGAACATCATTTCCTGTAATAATGATGTCATCAACATAGACACACAAGTATATTACCTCTGAATTGTTCTTCTTTATAAACAATGAAGTATCTGCTTTACTCATCACAAATCCTTGATCCAAGAGATAGGTTGTCAACCTATAGTTCCATGCTCTAGGTGCCTGCTTCAATCCATACAGAGCTTTCTTCAATTTGCAAACATGATTTACCTTATTGGGATCTTCATAGCCAGGTGGTTGTGACATGTAGACCTCTTCAGATATCCATCCATTCAAGAATGCATTCTTCACATCCAATTGGTACATGTTCCAATTTTTGGATGCAGCTACACTCACCATAATTCTGATAGTTGGCATCTTTGCCACAGGAGAAAATGTCTCCTCATAATCAATGCCTTGGGTTTGTGCAAAACCCTTGGCTACCAACCTAGCTTTGTACCTGCTTATTGTACCATCTGAGTTCCTTTTGAGTTTGTAGATCCATCTGGATCCTATGACCTTCATGGAGTCCTTCTTGGGTACCAAGTCCCAAGTATCACTCTCCTTGAGAGCCTCCATTTCTTCATCCATTGCTTCCTTCCATTCTGGTTTAGTAATAGCTTCCTCAAATGTACCTGGTTCTTCACTTAAGATATCCTTTGCAAGATATACAGAGTGCTTGGTTACAAGTGAAGTATCATATCCATACCTAATAGGTTTCTTCTTTTCCCTTGAAGATCTCCTCATAGCTTGAGTTGAGGATTCTGGATTGTCTTCAAGTTGCTTCATCTTCATCTTCCCTTTTGATTTCCAAGCTTTGAACTCTTCAATGTTGATGGTGTCTTCATCATCTGAGCTTGTGTCCTCATTCTGAGTTGGTTCTTGCCTGACAGGCTTTGGAAAGTCTTCTTCCATATCATAAGGTAAACTCACTTTCCTGCACTCATTATCATACCATGAATCATTTTCATCAAAGATTACATCTCTGCTTACCTTGAAGCCTTTGTTTGAGGGGTTATAGAACCTGTATCCTTTCTGATTCAAATCATAACCAATAAAGATACACTTCTCAGCCTTAGGGTCTAGCTTTCCCCTTACCTGTGAGGGAATATGCACATATGCAACACACCCAAAGATCTTGCAATGATCCAGAGAAGGTCTCTTACCATGCCAAGCCTCATAGGGTGTCATTCCATCAAGTGTCTTTGATGGCAACCTGTTGATTAAGTATGTGGCAGTAGATACACTCTCTGCCCAAAGATAATTTGGTAGTTTCTTTTCATTAAGCATAGACCTAGCTGTCTCCACAATGATTCTATTTCTTCTTTCAGCTACCCCATTTTGTTCAGGTGAGTACCTTGTGGTAATCTCCCTCTTGATGCCTCTTTCCTGCAAGAAGTCTTCAAAGTCATTGGAGAAATATTCTCCACCACCATCAGACCTTAATCTTTTTAAATGTCTACCTGTTTGATTCTCTACTAATGCAAGATACCTTTTGAAGCAATTAAATACTTCATCTTTATGTTTCATGAAGTACAAGACAGTCCATCTGCTATAATCATCTATAAAAGATACATAGTACCTTGATCCAGATATGGATGGCTCCTTGCTTGGTCCCCAAACATCTGTATGCACCAATTCCAAGTAATCTTCATGCATAAATCCTTTCTTGGTATATGGCAACCTGTGTGACTTACCAAATTGACAAGCCCCACACTTGT